>CAWUFW010022554.1:0-92804 GCA_963921515.1 Calotriton arnoldi | reverse complement strand
ACATGAGAGTCAGAGATGGGTTTCAATGAATGTGTCCACTTACATTTCAAAAAAATATAAAAATATCTGTGTATGTATATATGCATATATATGCATATATTTATACATATATATATATATATATATATTACCTACTGGCGGTCGCCAGTAGATAGTTATAGTTACAACCTAGTTTCCATAGGAAAAGCGTTTTTTTGATTTGCTAATAACTTTGGCATCGTTTGACGAATCTTTATGAAATTTCCCAAAAGTTGAACTTTTTAGGTCAGCTCCTAACTTGAAAGTTTAGGGGTGATTTGTTAAGTGGGGGCTGAGAAAAAGGGGGGTCCCAAAACGCATTTTCTCCATGTTAATTTCCATAGGAAATCTTGCGACGAGCTACAGCCCGAACTGCTGAACGGAATTACCTCAAATTTAGCAGAAAGGTAGAGCTTGGTTCAGAAAGCGACCTTATTTTTAAATGGTGTAAATCCGTTCAGTAGTTTTTGAGAAATTCAAAGAATAAGAGTCCAAAAATCAACTTTCCGTAGGAATCTTTGTGCAAGGCTAGAGCCGGAACTACTGAATTTGGCAAAAAGGTAGTGCTTGGATCAGAAAGCGACCTTTTTTTTAAATTGTGTAAATCCATTCAGTAGTTGCTGAGAAATTAGAAAAATAAAAGTTTTGATATCTGGGCGGAGCCTAAGTCCCGTGCACGAGCTTCACTGTGATTGGCTGCGAGCACTCCAAACCAGGAAGTGTTGGCAGCCATCTTGTGGCTCGGTAGAAGCGAGTCACTAGAAAACAGAGAAACAAAGGTGTAAAACAAGAGAAGGGGGCAGGGTAGAAACACCGTGACCCCCTAGGCCTGCTCAGGGGGTCCCAGAAAGACCCCAGGGCCAAAAAAAAGCATTTTTTTTAAAAAAATATCGGCGTAATTCGCGCTGGGGTCGCGGGGTCCCGTGTTTTATTTTAATGAGACCCCGGGGTGGGCTAGGTCCCGGGGCATTTCTTAAAAAATAATAGCGGGGGCTCGGTGGGACTGCGGGGGCCTTATAACTTTGGCGTCTTTGACGAATCTTTACTAAATATTCCATAAAGTTTCTCTTTTTTGATCAGCTCGTATCTTGAAAGTTTAGGGGTGTATTGAGCTGCGAAGACATATTACAGGGTGATTGGTGAAGGGGGCTGAGAAAAAAGGGGGTCCGAAAAAGTGTTTTAGCAATGCATTTTCCATAGGAAATTTTAGACAAGGCTGCAGGTCAAACTGCTGAACAGAATTACGCCAAATTTGGCAGGGAGAAAGGTCTTTGTGCAGAAAGCGCGGTTTTGTGGAAATGGTGTAAATCCGTTCACAAGTAGTTTTTGAGATATTAAAGGAGAAAAAGATAGATATATCTGGACTGTGCCGAACTCCCGAGCACAAGCTTGCCTCTGATTGGCTGCTAACAATTCAAACCAGGAAGTGTTAGTAGCCATCTTGTGCCACGCATCGAGTGAAAATATAAAAGAAAGGTCCCGGGGGCAATTTAATATACCGGCGCTCTGTCTGTGCGAAATACCGCTTTTACGCTGCGTCTCCCTACATCAGCAGGTAACGCACCCTTTTCCACCATCAACAGCATACCTCCAACAACATACTTGGGCCCGCAAGTCTGCCTCTGCAAACCCCTTGTCGGCTCACAGCTCTTCGGGTGCGAGTTCTCGGGCCCGCAGTTGTATCTGTGAAGCCAATACTGGAAATATACCGGAGGTGTCCCTCTGCGAGATACGCTCTTCACGCTCCCTCTCCCCACATCAGTGTTTGGCAGCTATCCCTTTGGAAGCCGATGACCCGCACCTTTCCCTATACTAGTCGGCCCGCGGGTGTTCCTCTGCGAGCTGGCCCGCACCTCTTCCTATGCGAACTGACGGGCCGCGGTTCTCCCTGTATGAGCCTGCTAGTCGGCTCGCAGTTCTTCATCTACGAGCCAGACCGCCGACTCTTAAGTCTCTGAGAACAGATGTAATGGAGGCAACAATCATGCAGTTCGGACACCCAACACTGCTCCGACATCCCCCAGTAGGAGCTCCTTGTCTGCCATCTCCCCTCACCCCCACCCCCCACAAACAGATGTCACAGTCACGTTAGGTTGGACAAATAAGAATCTTAGTCATATTTACATATAAAACATTTTATTAAAACAAAACAACAACAAATAAAACTATGTACAGCCATGTTGTGTCATCGCTGGACCATTTGTGAATCACAGCCTGTAAGACAAAAAGAAAGATAAGATGATGCGTCTTGCGTCCAGCAAAGGAGAAAGAGAAAGAGAGAAAGAGTGAGGGAGAAAGAGAGAAACAAATAAAGAATGAGAGAGAGAGGAAGACAAAGAAATAGAGAAAGAGTGAGAGAGAGAAAGAGAGAAATAGTGTGAGAGAGGAAGAGAGAGAGAGAAAGAGTGAGAGAGGAAGAGAGAGAAAAAGAGTGAGAGAGAGGAAGAGAGAGAGGAAGAGTGAGAGAGAGGAGAGAAAGAGTGAGAGAGAGGAAGACAGGCAAAGACAGAGAAAGAGTGAGAGAGAGAACGAGTAAGATACAAGGAAAAGAGAGAGAGAGAAACAGTGTGAGAGAGAGGTAGAGAGAAAGAGAGAAAGAGAGAGAGAGAGAAAGAGTGTGAGAGAGAGGAAGAGAGAGAAAGAAAGAATGAGAGAGAGAGAGGAACAGACAGAGAAAGAGAGAAAGTGTGAGAGAGAGAAAGGAAGAGATGGAGAGGGAGTGTTGACACTGGAGAAAATCTTCGCAGCTTACCTTTGTGCCTCCGGTGTGTCTCCAACCACGTGCCGGGACATAGTGCACCCTTAAGTTTAGTGATCTGAAAGATAGTATAGAATTAGTAATTGCAGAGTACATACAACTGCACACGCCTAATTATCTGTTTCGGCAATGCGCACTCAGGCTGCTGCAGCCCATCCACTCCCACTGCTCGGAGGTGTCTGTGCGCTCTTGTGTGCCCAGGCTGCTGCACACTATCCACTCCCAACGCCCAGAGGTGACTGCCTGCTGCTGTGGAAAGAAGTATCTCTGCTCACTTTCTGCCACCGACGTGTGTGTAAGAGGGTGCACCACGTGCTGAAGCAACTTTGTCAGGCATTGTCAGGATGGCCACGCATCATCGCAGTTTGTACACGTGTTCAGCTGTGGTGGTGTGGGGGGAGGAACGTCGATTCATGAATCACAGCTTGTTAGATAAAAAGCAAGATAGGATTGTGCGTCATCCGTCCATCAAAGGAGAGAGAAAGAGAGAGAGAGAGAGAGAAAGAAAGAGTGAGAGGAAGACCGAGAGAAAAAGAAAGAAGGAGGAGAGAGGAAGACAGAGAGAAAGAGAGAAACAGTGGGAGTGACAGGAAGAGAGAGAGAAAAAGAAAGAAAGAGTGAGAGGAAGACAGAGAGAAAGAGTGAGAGAGACGAAGAGAGAGAGAAACAGTGAGAGAGAGAGAAAGAGAGAGAAAGAGTGAGAGAGAGAGAGAAGAGAGAGAGAAAGAGTGAGAGAGAGAGGAAGAGAGAGAGAGAAAGAGTGAGAGAAAGGAATAGAGAGAGAAAGAGTGAGAGTGAGGAAGAGAGAAAGTGTGGAGAGAGAGGAAGACAGAGAAAGAGAGAAAGAGTGAGATACAAGGAAGAGAGAAAGAGAGAAACAGTGTGAGAGAGAGGAAGAGAGAGAGAAACAGTATGAGAGAGAGGAAGAGAGAGAGAAAGAGTGAGAGAGGAAGAGACAGAGAAAGAGAGAAAGAGTGTGAGAGAGAGGAAGAGACAGAGAAAGAGAGAAAGAGTGTGAGAGAGAGAAAGGAAGAGATAGAGAGTGAGAGAGAGAGAAAGAGTGTGAGTGACAGAAAGGAAGAGATGGAGAGGGAGAGTGAGTGTTGACACTGTGGAGAAAATCCTCACGGCTCACCTTTGTGCCACCGGTGTGTCTCCAACCACGTGCCAGGATATAGGGCAACCCTCAAGCTTAGTCATCTGAAACATAGTATGGAATCAGTAATGGATGAGTACATACACTGCAAAATTGTGAATCACAGCCTGCAAGACAAAAAGAAAGATAAGATGGTGCGTCATGCGTCCAGCAAAGGAGAGAGAGAGAAAGAGTGAGAGAGAGGAAGCGAGAGAGAAAGAAAGAAAGAGTGAGAGAGAGAGAGAGGAAGACAGAGAAAGAGAGAAAGAGTGAGAGAGAAAGAGAGAAAGAGTGAGATACAAGGAAGAGGGAAAGAGAGAAATAGTGTGAGAGAGAGGAAGAGAGAGAGAGAAAGAGTGAGAGAGAGGAAGAGAGAGAAAGAAAGAATGATAGAGAGAGGAAGAGACAGAGAAAGAGAGAAAGAGTGTGAGAGAGAGAAAGGAAGAGATAGACAGTGAGAGAGAGAAAGAGTGTGAGTGACAGAAAGGAAGAGATGGAGAGGGAGAGGGAGTGTTGACACTGTGGAGAAAATCCTCACAGCTCACCTTTCTGTCACCGGTGTGTCTCCAACCATGTGCCGGGATATAGGGCAGCCCTCAAGCTTAGTCATCTGAAACATAAAAATGGAATCAGTAATGGATGAGTACATACAACTGCGTATGCCTAAATCGCTGTCCCGCCTTTGTGTATCCAGGCTAGTGTACCCCATCCACTTCCACTGCCCAGAGGTGTGCACCCGCTGCTGTACACCCAGGCTGCTGCACTCCATCCACTCCCACTGCCCAGAGGTGTATTACAGCTGCTGCACACCCAGGCTGCTGCACCCCATGCACTCCCACTGCCCGGAGGTGACTGCGTGCCGCTGCGCACCCAGGCTGCTGCACCCCATCCACTCCCACTGCCAGGAGGTGACTGCCCGCCGCTGCGCAAACAAGCCTCTCTGCTCACCTTACACCACCGGCGTGTGTCGAAGAGGGTCCACCATGTGCCGAAGAAACCTCCTCACCCGTTGTGTACACGCGGAGAGCGGAGCTCACAATTCAGGTTGAGTGTTGATTGCAGGATGGCCACGCTTCATCGCAGGCCTGCAAGACAAAAAGCAAGATAAGATTGTGCGTCATGCGTCCATCAAAGGAGAGAGAAAGAGAGATAGAGAGAGAAAGAAAGAGTGAGAGGAAGACAGAGAGAAAAAGAAAGAAAGAGTCAGAGGAATACAGAGAGAAAGAGAGAAACAGTGAGAGTGAGAGGAAGAGAGAGAGAGAGAAAGAAAGAAAGAGTGAGAGGAAGACAAAGAGAAAGAGAGAAAGAGTGAGAGAGACGAAGAGAGAGAGAAACAGAGAGAGAGAGGAAGAGAGAGAGAGAGAAAGAGTGTGAGAAAGAGGAAGAGAGAGAGAAAGAGAGAAACAGTGTGAGAAGAAGAGAGAGAGAAAGAGTGTGAAGGAGAGAAAGGAAGAGATGAAGAGGGACAGTGAGTGCTGTGCCTCCAACCACGTGCCGGGACCTAGTGGAGCCCTCAAGCTCCCACATCTAAACATAGTACAGAATTAGTAATGGGAGAGTATATACGACTGCGTATGCCTAAATCGCTGTGTCGCCTTTGTGTATCCACTCCCGCCGCCCAGACGTATATGCCCACCGCTGCGCACCCAGGCCTCACTGCTCACCTTTTCGCGGACAGGGCACCCTCTGCATCATGCAGTCCCACTCCGCAGGCCAACAGGTCTCACATTTGGTGCTGCGTCTTGATTTTGCCATGGCAGAGGACATACTAGTGCACCTATCATCATTGCAGGTTGCACACCCGCTCAGTCCTTGCGGTGCCACTACCTCAGTGAACAGTGAGGCCACGCACATGGTGGTAGGCCTCCCTGTTCGGTGGCTCAGGTCTACATGAGGTGTCCAAACCACCGGGGCGGGCCATCACAGTGCATGCGGTGGGAGCAACTAAAAAATGGTTTAGAGCATGTGGGCCCAGTCTTTTTTATTGGTAGGGTCACATATCCTGTGACGCCTGTGCTGGATGGGTGTGGTGTGGGTGTATACCAGCTGTGAGGGAGTGGCTGTGGCATACTGACAACTAGACTTGTGACCAGCAGATCACTACAATGAAAATCTGGGCCATGTAGCGTTGTTGTCTTTCTCTGTAAGCGTAAGCAGAGTGGGCTGGCCTGGCGTGTGCCAGTCCTGCGTGAGGCTGTGAAGAATGACTCTGGAGCTATGGGCGTGGCTCCATCGTGAGCTGTATGAGGAATCAACTGATGCGGCACTGTTGCCAGATTGGGCTAGATCACGCACAATTGGGCTATATTTTTCCCGGTTGTGCGGTAAAATTTTGGTTTGTGCTAGTTGCCAGATTATAAATATATATACAGCGCTCCAGCAAACTAGTATGTTAAAGCGCTTTATTAGACAAATATTTACTTGGCAGCCTGCTGCAACTTTAATTCCAATTCATTCACCGCCTGCTTGACGATGTCCCTGCCCCTCCTTCCTTAAAGTAGCAATATTGGGCTAGTTTGGGCTACTTTTTGGTTGTCTTTGGGCTAGAGAATGCTTAAAAAATCTTGCAACACTGGCATGCGGGTGTTGTTGTTGTAGTGCTGCCGTCACCCGGGTCGCAAGCGTCAATGTGTCACTCTGTGAGCCAAGTCCCTGAACATGGCCAACATGGAAGGTACGGGGAATCACTGACCCTACATTCATCCATAGTTCCACACAAGAAAGATGTTGGACATGACACATCTGTGTGGGTGTGAATGTTTATTGCACATTCAGTGGAGTATTGCAGCTGTAGCAATACTGGGCCATGCAAAATCCAAAATTCAGTTTTTGGGACATGGAGGGCAGCCAATTAGAGACAAGCTCGTTGTCGGAGTTAGGGTGCGCCAACATATGTACTTATACAATCACTCCGCCAATCCCCACACACTTTTAAATTCACTATACACTCTCCTTGCAGTACTCTAATCATCCAGTCTCTACGTACGTACTTGTACAATGACCGAGACAAAGTTACATAACCAAAGTTTTCTCCCACTGTCAAAGGTAAGTTGGTTGCATACGCTGTCCAGAGCACAATGTAATGTGGTAGGGCCCAGGGGCAGCATGTTGCATACATAATGAACACACGGACACAGATAGATAGTGGAACTGGGTACGAGCACGTGCACTCGACTCCTTTTTATTACCAGGGTCACATGTCCAGTGATGTCTGTGCTGGATGCGTGTGGGGTGAGTGTAAGCCAGCCCTCCGGGAATGGTTGGTGCTGGTAACAAGTACAACAGTAATCATCAGATCACACACAGAGATTCAATCATAAAGGGTCCATGACTTGTGCTACACTAAGTTAGGGGCACCAGATCTGAAATCATACACAAAAGATTCTGTCATAAAGGGTCCATCAGTTGTGGTGGACTGAGGTAAGAGCATCAGAAGCATTCCGCGTGTGCACAGCTAGTGATGATGCGTGGTCCGGGAGGGCCGCACTGGTAGCAATGTCTGTTGCCTACTGAACTGTGTCTTCTGCAATCGCAACTCCATCTGAATTGTGAGCCCTGCTGTCCGCTATAATTGATATCAAAAAAGTTCTTGAAGCAAGGATACTAAAAGGATATTATGTAGGTTTAAGGGTACGTGGCGATGACTTATGGTGCAGTGAGCTAGTGGCACCTGAAGCACTCAGCGTGTGCGCATCCTGCGATGATGCGTGGTCCGTGTGGGCCGCACTGGTGGCAATGTGTTTTGTTTAATTAATTCTGCCTTAATAAGGCCATGTGGCGTTTACTTGTGGTGCACTGAGTTAGTGGTACCTCTGGCGCTCAGCGTGTACGCAGCCTGCGATGATGCGTGGTCCGGGCGGGCTGCACTGGGAGCAATGTGTCTTGCCTACTGGACTGCGTCATCTGCAATCACGACTCAATCTGAATTGTGAGCCCTGCTGTACGCAGTGTAGATCGAAGGCAGTAGTCTGTACAGACATAACTCTGCAGTGCTGTGCCTCTGTGTTCGCAGGGGGCTTGTGTCGAGGAGGCCCGCGGTCATGGCGGCAGCCACGTGGCAGGGTGAGGGTTGCCGCTCTGGCAGACGCGTTGGCTTTCACACAAGTGAACCACGCCCAGAACCCCGGCCTATTTATTCACACTTCTACGCTGGAGTGGCATACGTTGGACCAGCCCACTGCGCTTCCGCTTACAGAGGGCGACGACACAGGTTCATGACTGAGATCTTCCCCACTGCCTGAGGTAACATGGTTGCGTCCACTGTCCACAACACTAGAAGCACCAGCTTGTTTTTGGATCGCACAGCAGATAGGTTTAATGAACATTATAATTAGAAATTAGCATTTAAAAAACCTTTGAAATTCACTGAAAAAACCATAGGTTTCAGGGACGTTATAGTTACAAATTTTCATGTTAAAAACCTTTGAAATTCACTGAAAAAACCATAGGTTTCAGGGATGTTATAGTTACTTGCACATTTCACTCGTACAAAACCATAGAAATTCGGCCGTTATAGTTAGTTGAGCTAACTATAACTCACGCCCCCACAATGCACTGCTGATGACGTCACATATTACATCATTCATGACATGGTCAGTGACATCACTGATGACATCACTGATGACATCATCCACGTGAAAATCTGATGCACCTCCTCATACCTTAATAAAACCTTTGATACACCCATTCTAAAATACAGACTACCATTTTCGAAACAATACAGACACCAATACCAGTTATTACATACGCACGCACTGATTCCTATGTCTACACACACATCCACTCATTCACCCATAAAGTCACTCATACATGCAGTGACTCATCAATACAACACTATTATAGGCACTCATACACCTATACAAACACTCACACACCGCCATTCATCCAGAGTTACTCACACATCTAGTCAGTCATGCAAAGAATCAATCACACTTCTATTTACTCAGCTATACAGTTATACACACAACCTCACTTATTCATAGTGATATTAACATATACTTACTCTCTTATACAATCACTGATACAAGTACACACTCATCCATACAGCACTCTAACAATCACTGACTCTCACGTATAGTCATTTATATATTCCAACTCTCTCATGCACTGCGTTTTACATATGTAGTTACTTGGACATGTAGCACTGAGATATCCATTCACTCACCAACACACCCATACACACACTCACCCACCCATACAGCTGTTTCCACATGCACTCTTGAACCCATACACCCAGTGAATAAAGAACTCACACATCTATGCACAAAGTCACACACCTTCCACCCCCTCACACACACACTCAGGCACCCATACAAATACTCAGGCAACCAATCAATAACCCATATAGACACTCATGTAGCTATTCATCAACCAATGCAGCAGCTTACACAGCAATAGACAGACTGATACAGACATTCTCACAGTTTAGTCACTAACCCATGAATTCAGTAAGAGACATTTAATCACTCACTTATATAGTCAGTCACACACCTACTAAATCCTCCATCTACACACTTATACAGCCACTCATTCTACAATATAATTTGGCCAATATATTTATAAAACATATTTAAACTTTACAGAAACACACAGTCACTGGATGATGTCATCAGTGATGTCATCATTGATGTCATTTGAGATGTCATCAGTGATGTCATCAGTGATGTCACTGACCATGTCATGAATGATGTAATATGTGACGTCATCAGCAGTGCATTGCGGGGGCGTGAGTTATAGTTAGCTCAACTAACTATAACGGCTGAATTTCTATGGTTTTGTACGAGTGAAATGTGCAAGTGACTATAACGTCCCTGAAACCTATGGTTTTTTCAGTGAATATATATTATCTACTGGCGGTCGCCAGTAGATAGTTATAGTTAGGACCTGTTTTCCATAGGAAATTCGCAACATTCTATTTCCAATAACTTTGGCACCGGTTGATGAATCTTCGCAAAATTTTCAAAACTCGTGGGGCGCTCCAGTCTGCTCCTATCCTGAAAGCGGGGGCCGAGAAAAAAGGGGGGTCCCAAAACGTGTTTTCTCCATGTTAATTCCCATAGGAAATTTTAGACACGGCTACAGCCCGAACTGCTGAACGGAATTACACCAAATTTGGCAAAAAGGTAGCGCTTGGTTCAGAAAGCGACCTTTTTTTTAAATGGTGTAAATCCGTTCAGTAGTTGCGGAGAAATTAAAAATATAAGAGTCAAAAAATCAATTTCCCGTAGGAAACTTTATGCAAGGCTACAGCCCGAACTGCTGAACGGAATTACACCAAATTTGGCAAAGAGGTAGTTCTTGGTTCAGAAAGAACCCTTTTTGTTAAATGGTGTAAATCCGTTCAGTAGTTCCTGAGAAAATCAAAAGTAAAAACACATATATATCTGGGCGGAGCCTAACCACACATGTCATCGTGAGATCTGATTGGCTGTCAGTACTTCATCCTGGAATTGCTGGCAGCCATCTTGGGACCAATATAAATGATAGTACCCCATTGAAATGCATTGTAGTGAATCGAAGATTTTGAGGGTTACCAAAAGGAGAACTATAAAGGGTGATAACAGACTTTAGTTACATTAGAATTCATTTGTTGATGGTACCATACTAATTTCAGGAACTGTGGTGTGTTCTAAGGTGATTTTACCCTGTGAAAAACCTTCTGCTGGGATATCATGAATCATGTTTGAGAGAAAACTATTTTCACATGCTTGTCCCATACAGTTTTGGAAGGTGCTCCAGAAGCTAAAATGAGAGCATATTTTCTGTAAATTCACATTATCTTTCTCAGTCATGTGAGAATGAAGTCTGACATTCTCAGTAAAACATGTACATCCAACAAGGGCAGAGACTGTCAGTTGATTCTTTTGTGTTCTACTGCAGCTTCCCAGAGTGTTCTAAAGAACAACTAGAGTGGTAACAGCCTTACTTATGACAAAAGTATGGCACACCTGAAGCCATCTTGATTGGAATAAACTGGTAACAATTAAAACATTTAATTTAAAAAGGAACAAAGTGATGGGGTTCATTTTGTCATAGAAATTATGGTTAGTGCTGTAGAAAGAAAAATTAGGACATGTTTTAAGTGAGATCTCAAATATCTTCCTGTTATATTTCAACAGGAGCAGCCTGTCAGTTGATGCCTTTGTGTTCTACTGCAGCTTCCCAGAGTGTTCTAAAGAACAACTAGAGCGCTAACAGTCTTACTTATGACAAAAGTATGGCACACCTGAAGCCATCTTGATTGGAATAAGCTGGTAACACTTAAAACATTTAATTTAAAAAGGAACAAAATGAGGGGGTTCATTTTGCCATAGAAATTATGGTTAGTGCTGTAGAAAGAAAAATTAGGACATGTTTTAAGTGAGATCTCAAATATCTTCCTGTTATATTTCAATAGGAGCAGCCTGTCAGTTGATGCCTCTGTGTTCTACTGCAGCTTCCCAGAGTGTTCTAAAGAACAACTAGAGTGCTAACAGCCTTACTTATGACAAAAGTATGGCACACCTGAAGCCATCTTGATTGGAATAAACTGGTAACACTTAAAACATTTAATTTAAAAAGGAACAAAATGAGGGGGTTTATTTTGCCATAGAAATTATGGTTAGTGCTGCAGAAAGAAAATTTAGGGCATGTTTTAAGTGAGATCTCAAATCCTCTTCTATTTTATTAGTAAATTCTGACATGCAGACTGAAACAATCACTTTCAATACCAGCAGTAGACTTCCAGTTAACTCCCTGGTGAGCAGTAGCTTTACTACAGTGATCTAATGAACAACTAGAGTGCTAACATTCTGAATTTATGGCAAATGTGTGACACATCTGAAAGCCTTCTTTATGGAATCAAAGTAAAAAACTGAAAGCATTTCCTACTGAGGAGACTGCAGTAAATGACGAAATTAGGAAACTTCATAACAAATAAGTCTCCCAAGATGGCCACCAGAGAAAAAAGAGCCCAAATGTAGTACAAATATCACCCAGATGTAGCCCACATATAGCCCAATGACAGAAGTGTGCAAAACACTTTTTATTTTTAGTTTTTCTGCAGTTTTATATAGTGCAAACTGGTCAGGTATTGGAGCGTTACATCTTACTTGGACCCCTTATTGCGTATTTTGCACGAAGTACATGAGATTGATCTTGCGAAACATTGACCTTTACGATTCTTTAACCTGAAGTTGCTCTGAACAGGGCTTTGTAACACCCGTTTTTACCTACTGGTTTTAATTAATTCTCACTGTATTGTATTAGGAAAGAGGATTTACTGTTTTTATGTACACTTTTATGATCTATGTTTCTAAATCAGATCAAATAAAGTTAGTGAATTCTATGGCAGGACGGAGGCGAGGATTATGCATATCTTTCCTCACTTTATTTGCATAGCAGTTCAAAGAAAACGTAACACAACAATTATTAAACAAAAGACTACACAACCCATGAACCATTAGGGGGTAGTCTCCAAGGCAACTATAGTCCAATCATATCACAGTCCATCGTATATAATATCGTGACGTCCCTTCCGCTTACTCTTTCTTCACTGCTCGTCAGTTAAGTGCATACCTTACATTCTTGGCTTAATCTGACGTTGTTGCTGTTTGTATAGCGGTTTCTTGTGCACGTTATTAGCATTATTGCCTTGGTATTGTTTCATATTCCCTGCGCAGCAGGCTCTTGCCCAAGCGCGTTCTCCCCCTCGCAGTTTCTCCCGCTGTGTGCTCTACGCGCGGTGAGATCCTGTCAGGCACGTCTGGTCCGAGCGAGGCAGCTCCGTCGAGCGCTCCCGCTGGTCTTTACGCGCGTTTGGGAATCCGGTCACTCCTTTAGTGTCCGCTTGATTCCCGACCAACCCTAGCCTAATTTTGACACCGCTACACGGTGATTTCCCCACACGGCCACATAAGTGACCAGCACCACTTGGTGGTGGTAATTGGTATTGCGCCTCAGTCTATTCTTATAACAGCTTCGGGGAAAGCCCAGCTGTTGGAGCACCAATGAGGGGGCTGCCTTAAGGATTTTAAGGGCATTTGTTCTGTGCTCACACCCTCTGCTATCATGTCTTCTCCAGAAGACCATTTTTACTCCTCCTACCAGGAAGTGGAGGAGGAATGGCCCCCCAACTTCTCCCTCCAGCAGTGGACCAAGCCCTCTCTCTGGCTATTTCTAGGGCGCTGGCTCCTCTTAGGGATCAGGTTGATAAGCTGGCGAAAAGCATCCCTGGGGTGTTCAGTGACCCAGATCTGGTGGTGGCGGGTGCCAGTAGCTCCCAGATGGGGAATAAAAGGGCCGTTAAGCATAACGCGGGGCACTTGGAAGGATTTGATAAACTTACAGAGACCTTCCTCAAGAGTGCGCGAACGCTAAAACATGCACCCTGCCGGGAGGAGGAGGGGCCCAGAGAAAATTGCGACACTGTTACCACTATTGTAGACCCCGACGGCGGGTTTCCCTTAGAGGGAGAGGGTGTATCGGAGGACGATTTCTCCTCCGATGAGGATAAGGACTCGGGGCGTCCCTGGCGTCCAGAGTCCCACTCCTCTCAGTCCCCGGTTGGGGACGGGGTCCACTCGGACATGTTTGAGCCTACCCAAATTTACCATCCTAGGTCAGCGGAGTGGACACCTGACGCTCAAAGTGGCAGAGTATGTGGTGGGGAAAATCCATCAACCCCTTGAAATGGAGGTCAGGAATAGGATGAGGGAGAATGCCCCAGGCCCTCACTGAAGGGGAAGGTGGCACGCACGCCTGAAATTGATGAGAAACTATGTACCTTTTTCTCCAAGTATATGAGGGATCCCAAGAAAGGAATTGATAGGTCTTGGACGTGGTAGGGCCCTTGACCCAAATTATTCAATTGACGGAGCGTTCCAAAGAGTCAGGATCCCCTTTGTCCACGGATATTGTGGCTGGTTGGGCGCACTACCCTAAACCCTAAAACACTACCCCCTCCACTACCCAAACACCACTGCACTACCCTAAACCCTAAAACACTACCCCAGCACGACACCCTACACTACCCAAACATAACTGCACTACCCTAAACCCTAAATCTACCCACAGCACAACCCCCTACACTACACAAACACCACTGCACTACCCTAAACCCTAAAACACTACCCCCAGCACGACCCCTTCACTACACAAACACCACTGCACTGCCTTAAACCCTAAAACACTACCCCCAGCACGACCCCCTACACTACACAAACACCACTGCACTACCCTAAACCCTAAATCTACCCCCAGCATGACCCCCTACACTACACAAACACCACTGCACTACCCTAAACCCTAAAACACTACCCCCAGCACGACCCCCTTCACTACCTAAACACAACTGCACTACCCTAAACCCTAAAACACTATCCCCAGCACGACCCCCTTCACTACCCAAACACAACTGCACTACCCTAAACTCAAAAACACTACCCCCAGCACGACCCCCTACACTACCCAAACACCACTGCACGACCCTAAACACTAAAACACGACCCCCTACACTACACAAACACCACTGCACTACCCTAAACCCTAAAACACTAGAACCCAGCACGACCCCCTACAGTACACAAACACCACTGCACTACCCTAAACCCTAAAACACTACCCCCTACACTACACAAATACCACTGCACTACCCTAAACCCTAAAACACTACCCCCAGCACGACCCCCTACACTACACAAACACCACTGCACTACCGTAAACCCAAAACACTACCCCAGCACTACCCCCTACACTACCCAAACACAACTGCACTACCCTAAACCCTAAAACACTATACCCAGCACGACCCCCTACACTACCCAAACACCACTGCACTACCCTAAACCCTAAAACACTACCCCCAGCACAACTCCCTACACTACACAAACACCACTGGACAACCCTAAACCCTCAAACACTACCCCCAGCATGACCCCCTACGCTACCTTAACACCACTGCACTACACTATACCCTAAAACACGACCCCCTACACTACACAAACACAACTGCACTACCCTAAGCCCTAAAACAATACCCACAGCATGATCCCCTACACTACACAAACACCACTGCACTACCCTAAACCCTAAAACACCACCCCCTACACTACACAAACACCACTGCACTACCCTAAACCCTAAAACACTACCCCCAGCATGACCCCCTACACTACACAAACACCACTGCACTACCCTAAACCCCCTACACTATACAAACACCACTGCATTACTCTAAACCCTAAAACACTACCCCCAGCACGACCCCCTCACAACACAAACACCACTGCACTACCCTATACCCTAAATCGACCCCCAGCACGACCCCCTACACTACCCAAACACCACTACCGTACCCTAAACCCTAAAACACTACCCCCAGCATGAACCCCTGCACTACCCAAACACCACTGCACTACCCTAAACCCTAAAACACTACCCCCAGCACTACCCCCTACACTACACAAACACCACTGCACTACCCTAAATCCTAAAACACTACCCCAGCACTACCCCTACACTACCCAAACACCACTGCACTAACATAAACCCTAAAACACTACCCCCAGCACAACTCCCCACCCTACACAAACACCACTGCACTACCCTAAACCCTAAAACACTACCCCCAGCACGACTCCGTACATTACCCACACACCACTGCACTACACTAAACCCTAAATCTACCCCCAGCACGAACCCCTACACTACCCAAACACCACTGCACTACCCTAAACCTTAAAACACTACCCCCAGCATGACCCCCTACACTACACAAACACCACTGCACTACCCTAAACCCTAAAACACTACCACCAGCATCACCCCCTACACTACTCAAACACCACTGCACTACCCTAAACCCTAAAATACTTCCCCAGCACGACCCCTACACTACCCATACACCACTGCACTACCCTAAGCCCTAAAACACTACCCCCAGCATGACCCCCTACACTACTGCACTACCCTAAACCCTAAAACACTACCCCCAGCACAACCCCCTACACTACCCAAACACCACTGCACTACCCTAAACCCTAGAAAAGAAACCCCCACCCCATGCCCAATCCCCCTTACCTCTCACTCCTCGTGGTTCCTCTCTCCTCGTGGTTCCTGCTTCACGTCGTCTCTGAGGGCGGTGCACGTCGTTGTGAGGAAACGGAACAGCCTCTGTTTCCTTACAATGACATGGATCGTCTACATGTTTTTTAGAATGCATGGTCATTTACCATACATACCTTTACAACAAAATTCGTTGTAAAGGCATGTGTGGTAAATGACCATGCGTTCTAAAAAAATGCGTAGTAATGACTTTGTGATGTACAACGCATGCGTGGTAATGCATGCGTTGTAATGGTATCGCAAAGTAAAAAAGTCGTTGTAACAGCTGTTTACCGATCGAAGCTGGACCCTGTTCTTCAGTGAGACGTTTATTTGATTAATTAGGAGGAAGGAATGTGTTTTTTTTACCGAAAAGTGCATACCCGGCTGTTGTATTGTGAAAGTGTCCGCGTGGCCTGGTTTCACTTCCGGTGAGAGAGTGGAAGAGTCTGTTTGGATCTAAAGGAGTTCTGTTGTTGGACGGGGCTGGCACGACATGTCATCAGAAAACATAGCTAATGGAAAGCGTCCTCCCTGAAGTGTGGAGCAGTGCCATGAGAGGTCAACGAGTGTGCGTCCCACCGCAGTATGACCGTACCGCGTGACCCATGTGCCACCTCCAGGGTACGGGAGGCAGAAGCGGCATCGCAGGTCCTCTTGAAGACCGTTGTTGCACTAATTCTACATTTTGGTACTAGGGCATTTTAACTTCGTTGTTCCTGCCAGATACAAAGAGAAGATCCTGTGTTATTGAGTGCCCTCGTTACCTTTTTTGTGGGTTGTGGTGCTTGTCACTTCGCTTCCCCGCCGGTGCACACGACTGGGCACCCCACCTCGTGTGCCATCTGCAGGGCCTCTGCCCTCGGATCACTGGTTTCGGTTTCTGGAGTGGCAACATAAACAGTTGCTCCCAAAGGACTAGCCTGAACACTTAGGTGAATATCCCCTGCACCAGCATTCCACGGAAATTCTTTCCTAGCTCTCCCACGTCAACGAGGACGTCATAATAGCACGGCTCCGCTCGCGACACCGTATGATGTCATCGGAGCCATAAGAGGACCTCGTCGGCGTGCTGACGTCAGTTCCACCCATTTTTTCCGTGCCACCGAGGCAAACAGGGCACCGAGACATTTTCACATGTATACATAGTATAATAAATATATATATATTCACTGAAAAAACCATAGGTTTCAGGCACGTTATAGTTAGAAATTAGCATTTAAAAAACCTTAGAAATTCACTGAAAAACCATAGGTTTCAGGCACGTTATAGTTAGAAATTAGCATTTAGAAAACCTTAGAAATTCACTGAAAAAACCATAGGTTTCAGGGGCGTTATAGTTAGTTGGACATTTCACTCGTACAAAACCATAGAAATTCACCATTATAGTTAGTTCAGCTAACTATAACTCGCGCGCCCGCAATGCACTGCTGATGACGTCACATATTACATCACTCATGACATGGTCAGTGACATCACTCATGACATCACTGATGACATCTCAAATGACATCACTGATGACATCACTGATGACATCATCCAGTGAATGTGTGTTTTTCTGAAAATTAAATATGTTTTATATATGTATATCTCAAGGTCGATGGAAGAATAAATGGGTATATAAGTGTCTAAATGGATGATTTGTTTTTGTAAAATTGATTGTATAACTGATTAAGTGTATCTTAGTGAATACATGGGTTAGTGAGTAATGTTTAAATATGAAAATATCTGTATCAGTCTCTCACTTTGTGTATAAATGGCTGCATGGGTTGGTGAGTAGCTACATGAGTGTCTATATGGGTTATTAGTTGGTTTTTGAGTATCAGTATGAGTGTCTGAGTGTCTGTATGGTTCGGTGGGGGTATTACTTAGTGCATAGATGCATGAATGAGTGACTCACTGTCTGTATGTGTTGAAGACAGAAAAAAAAAAAATCTAAATCCGTATTTGTAAAGTGCGAACTACTCACCCTTATGGGTGAATGACTGTCTCAATAGTGTCTTTATGGGTAACTACATATGTTTTAAACTAGTATATGTGAGTATTGGTGTATATAAGTGAGTATATGTGAGAGTGAGAGATTGGAAGAGTTCCTGTACAAATAAGTAGGTGTTTCTATAAGTGATTGTTTAAGAGAGTAAGTATGTGTAAGTTTCTGTAGAAGTGTGGTAGTGTGTGTATAACTGTATATGCAAGTAAATGGATGTTTGATACTTTGTTTGCATGTGTGACTATGTGTGTGAGTAACTCTATGGATCGGTGGCGGTGTGTAACAGGATGTATAGGTGTATGAGTACATATGATGAGTGAGTACATGTATGAGTGACTGTATAGGGACTGTTGGTGAATGAGTGGATGTGTGTGTAGATCTTGGAATTACTGAATAGGTGTGTTGTAACTGGTATTGGTATGTCCATTGTTTTGAAAATGTTAGTTTGTATTTTTGAGTGTGTGTATCAAAGGTTATATTAGGGTGAGAGGAGGTCTGCCACTCTATCACAAGGATGATGTCATCAGTGATGTCATCAGTAATGTCATTTGAGATGTCATCAGTGATGTCATGAGTGATGTCACTGACCATGTCATGAGTGATGTAATATGTGACGTCATCAGCAGTGCATTGCGGGCGCGCGAGTTATAGTTAGCTGAACTAACTATAACGGGGGAATTTCTATGGTTTTGTACGAGTGAAATGTCCAACTAACTATAACGCCCCTGAAACCTATGGTTTTTTCAGTGAATATATATATACACACACACATATACATCTATATATATATTACCTACTGGCGGTCGCCAGTAGGTAGTTATAGTTAGGACCTAGTTACCATAGGAAAATTGCAACATTCTATTCCCAATAACTTTGGCGCCGATTGACGAATCTTCGCGAAATTTTTAAAACGTATGGCCCACTCCGGTCCGCTCCTATCTTGAAAGTTTCTGGGTGATTCGGCAAGCGGGGGCTGAGAAAAAAGGGGGGTCCCAAAACATGTTTTCCCCATGCAATTTCCCATAGGAAACTTTAGCCGCGGCTACAGCCCGAACTGCTGAACGGAATTACACCAAATTTGGCAAAAAGGTAGCCCTTGGTTCAGAAAGAACTCTTTTTGTTAAATGGTGTAAATCCGTTCAGTAGTTCCTGAGAAATTTGAAAAAGAAAAAGTATTGATATCTGGGCGGAGCCTAACCACACATGTCATCGTGAGATCTGATTGGCTGTCAGCACTTCATCCTGGAATTGCTGGCAGCCATCTTGGGACCAATATAAATGATAGTACCCCATTGAAATGCATTGTAGTGAATCGAAGATTTTGAGGGTTACCAAAAGGAGAACTATAAAGGGTGATAACAGACTTTAGTTACATTAGAATTCATTTGTTGATGGTACCATACTAATTTCAAGAATTGTGGTGTGTTCTAAGGTGATTTTACCCTGTGAAAAACCTTCTGCTGGGATATCATGAATCATGTTTGAGAGAAAACTATTTTCACATGCTTGTCCCATAGAGTTTTGGAAGGTGCTCCAGAAGTTAAAATGAGAGCATATTTTCTGTAAATTCACATTATCTTTCTCAGTCATGTGAGAATGAAGTCTGACATTCTCAGTAAAACATGTACATCCAACAAGGGCAGAGACTGTCAGTTGATTCCTTTGTGTTCTACTGCAGCTTCCCAGAGTGTTCTAAAGAACAACTAGAGTGCTAACAGCCTTACTTATGACAAAAGTATGGCACACCTGAAGCCATCTTGATTGGAATAAACTGGTAACGCTTAAAACATTTAATTTAAAAAGGAACAAAATGATGGGGTTCATTTTGTCATAGAAATTATGGTTAGTGCTGTAGAAAGAAAAATTAGGACATGTTTCAAGTGTGATCTCAAATATTTTCCTGTTATATTTCAACAGGAGTAGCCTGTCAGTTGATGCCTTTGTGTTCTACTGCAGCCTCCCAGAGTGTTCTAAAGAACAACTAGAGAGCTAACAGTCTTACTTATGACAAAATTATGGCACACCTGAAGCCATCTTGATTGGAATAAACTGGTAACGCTTAAAACATTTAATTTAAAAAGGAACAAAATGATAGGGTTCATTTTGTCATAGAAATTATGGTTAGTGCTGTAGAAAGAAAAATTAGGACATGTTTCAAGTGTGATCTCAAATATTTTCCTGTTATATTTCAACAGGAGTAGCCTGTCAGTTGATGCCTTTGTGTTCTACTGCAGCTTCCCAGAGTGTTCTAAAGAACAACTAGAGAGCTAACAGTCTTACTTATGACAAAATTATGGCACACCTGAAGCCATCTTGATTGGAATAAACTGGTAACACTTAAAACATTTAATTTAAAAAGGAACATAATGAGGGGGTTCATTTTGCCATAGAAATGATGGTTAGTGCTGCAGAAAGAAAATTTAGGGCATGTTTTAAGTGAGATCTCAAATCCTCTTCTATTTCATTAGAAAATTCTGACATGCAGACTGAAACAATCACTTTCAATACCAGCAGTAGACTTCCAGTTAACTCCCTGGTGAGCAGTAGCTTTACTACAGTGATCTAATGAACAACTAGAGTGCTAACATTCTGAATTTATGGCAAATGTGTGACACATCAGAATGCCTTCTTGATGGAATCAAAGTAAAAAACTGAAAGCATTTCCTACTGAGAAGACTGCAGTAAATGAGGAAATTAGGAAACTTCATAACAAATAAGTCTCCCAAGATGGCCACCAGAGAAAAAAGAGCCCAAATGTAGCACAAATATCACCCAGATGTAGCCCACATATAGCCCAATGACAGAAGTGTGTAAAACACTTTTTATTTTTATTTTTTCTGCAGTTTTATATAGTGCAGACTGGTCAGGTATTGGAGCGTTACATCTTACTTGGACCCCTTATTGCGTATTTTGCACGAAGTACATGAGATTGATCTTGCGAAACATTGAACTTTACGATTCTGTTAACCTGAAGTTGCTCTGAACCGGGCTTTGTAACACCCGTTTTTACCTACTGGTTTTAATTAATTCTCACTGTATTGTATTAGGAAAGAGGATTTACTGTTTTTATGTACACTTTTATGATCTATGTTTCTGAATCAGATCGAATAAAGTTTAATGAATTCTATGGCGAGGATTATGCATATCTTTCCTCACTTTATTTGCATAGCAGTTCAAAGAAAACGTAACACAACAATCATTAAACAAAAGACTACACAACCGATGAACCATTAGGGGGGTAGTCTCCAAGGCAACTATAGTCCAATCATATCACAGTCCATAGTATATAATATCGTGACGTCCCTTCCGCTTCCTCTTTCTTCACTGCTCGTCAGTTAAGTGCATTCCTTACATTCTTGGCTTAATCTGACGTTGTTGCTGTTTGTATAGCGGTTTCTTGTGCACGTTATTAGCATTATTGCCTTGGTATTGTTTCATATTCCCTGCGCAGCAGGCTCTTGCCCGAGCGCGTTCTCCCCCTCGCAGTTTCTCCCGCTGTGCGCTCTGCGCGCGGTGAGATCCTGTCAGGCGCGTCTGGTCCGAGCAAGGCAGCTCCGTCGAGCGCTCCCGCTGGTCTTTACGCGCGTTTGGGAATCCGGTCACTCCTTTAGAGTCCGCTTGATTCCCGACCAACCCTCGCCTAATTTTGACACCGCTACTCAGTGATTTCCCCACATGGCCACGTTAGTGACCAGCGCCACCTGGTGGTGGTAATTGGTATTGCGCCTCAGTCTATTCTTATAACAGCTTCGGGGAAAGCCCAGCTGTTGGAGCACCGGGGAGGGGGCTGCCTTAAGGATTTTAAGGGCATTCGTTCTGTGCTCACACCCTCTGCTATCATGTCTTCTCCAGAAGACCATTTTTACTCCTCCTACCAGGAAGTGGAGGAGGAATGGCCCCCCAACTTCTCCCTCCAGCAGTGGACCAAGCCCTCTCTGGCTATTTCTAGGGCGCTGGCTCCTCTTAGGGATCAGGTTGATAAGCTGGCGAAAAGCATCCCTGGGGTGTTCAGTGACCCAGATCTGGTGGTGGCGGGTCCCAGTAGCTCACAGATGGGGAATAAAAGGGCCGTTAAGCATAACGCGGGGCACTTGGAAGGATTTGATAAACTTACGGAGACCTTCGTCAAGAGTGCGCAAATGCTAAAACATACACCCTGCCGGGAGGAGGAGGGGCTCGGAGAAAATTGCGACGATGTCACCACTATTGTAGACCCCGACGGCGGGTTTCCCTTAGAGGGAGAGGGTGTATCGGAGGGCGATTTCTCCTCCGATGAGGATAAGGACTCGGGGCGTCCCTGACATCCAGAGTCCCACTCCTCTCAGTCCCCGGTTGGGGACGGGGTCCACTTGGACATGTTCGAGCCTACCCAAATTTACCATCCTAGGTCGGGGGAGTGGACCCCTGATGCCAAAGTGGCAGAGTATGTGGTGGGGAAAATCCATCAACCCCTTGAAAGGGAGGTCAGGAATAGGATGAGGGGAGAATGCCCCATGCCCTCACTGAAGGGGAAGGTGGCACACACGCCTGAAATTGATGAGAAACTATGTACCTTTTTGTCCAAGTATATGAGGGATCCCAAGAAAGGAATTGATAGGTCTTGGACGTGGTAGGGCCCTTGACCCAAATTATTCAATTGGCGGAGCGTTCCAAAGAATCAGGATACCCTTTGTCCACGGATATTGTGGCTGGTTGGGCGCACTACCCTAAACCTAAAACACTACCCCTCCACTACCCAAACACCACTGCACTACCCTAAACCCTAAAACACTACCTCCAGCACAACACCCTACACTACCCACACATAACTGCACTACCCTAAACCCTAAAACGCTACCACCAGCATGACTCCCTACACTACCCAAACACCACTGCACTACCCTAAACCCTAAATCTACCCACAGCACAACCCCCTACACTACACAAACACCATTGCACTACCCTAAACCCTAAATCTACCCCCAGCATGACCCCCTACACTACACAAACACCACTGCACTACCCTAAACCCTAAAACACTACCCCCAGCATGACCCCCTTCACTACCTAAACACAACTGCACTACCCTAAACCCTAAAACACTACCCCAGCACGACCCCCTTCTCTACCCAAACACAACTGCACT
This sequence comes from Calotriton arnoldi, assembly GCA_963921515.1. Lineage (NCBI taxonomy): Eukaryota > Metazoa > Chordata > Amphibia > Caudata > Salamandridae > Calotriton > Calotriton arnoldi. The sequence goes on along the minus strand of CAWUFW010022554.1, from coordinate 69,697 downwards.
ATCCTAAACCCAAAAACACTACCCACAGCACGACCCCCTACACTACCCAAACACCACTGCACGACCCTAAACCCTAAAACATGACCCCCTACACTACACAAACACCACTGCATTACCCTAAACCCTAAAACACTACCCCCAGCACGACCCCCTACACTACACAAACACCACTGCACTACCGTAAACCCAAAACACTACCCCAGCACTACCCCCTACACTACCCAAACACCACTGCACTACCCTGAACCCTAAAACACTACCCCCAGCACAACCCCCTACACTACCCAAACACAACTGCACTACCCTAAACCCTAAAACACTACCCCCAGCACGACTCCCTACACTACACAAACACAACTGGACTACCCTAAACCCTAAAACACTACCCCCAGCACGACTCCCTACACTACCCAAACACCACTGCACTACACTAAACCCTAAATCTACCCCCAGCATGACCTCCCACACTACACAAACACCACTGCACTACCCTAAACCTAAAACACTACCCCCAGCACGACCCCTACACTACCCAAACACCACTGCACTATGCTAAACCCTAAAACACTAACCCAGCATGACCCCCTACACTACCCAAACACCACTGCACTACCCTATACCCTAAAACACGACCCCCTACACTACACAAACACGACTGCACTACCCTAAACCCTAAAACACTACCCACAGCATGACCCCCTACACTACACAAACACCACTGCACTACCCTAAACCCTAAAACACTTACCCCTACACTACACAAACACCACTGCACTACCCTAAACCCTAAAACACTACCCCCAGCATGACCCCCTACACTACACAAACACCACTGCACTACCCTAAACCCTAAATCTACCCCCAGCATGACCCCCTACACTACCCAAACACCACTGCCATACCCTAAACCCTAAAACACTACCCCCAGCATGAACCCCTACACTACCCAAACACCACTGCACTACCCTAAACCCTAAAACACTACCCCCAGCACTACCCCCTACACTACACAAACACCACTGCACTATCCTAAACCCTAAAACACTGCCCCAGCACTACCCCTACACTACCCAAACACCACTGCACTAACATAAACCCTAAAACACTACCCCCAGCACAACCCCTACACTACACAAACACCACTGCACTACCCTAAACCCTAAAAACTACCCCCAGCACGACTCCCTACACTACCCAAACACCACTGCACTACCCTAAACCCTAAATCTACCCCCAGCACGACCTCCTACACTACCCAAACACCACTGCACTACACTAAACCATAAAATACTACCCCCAGCATGACCCCCTATACTACTCAAACACCACTGCACTACCCTAAACCCTAAAACACTACCCCAGCACGACCCCCTACACTACCCATACACCACTGCACTACCCTAAACCCTAAAACACTACCCCCAGCACGACCCCTACACTACTGCACTACCCTAAACCCTAAAACACTACACCCAGCATGACCCCCTATACTATCCAAACACCACTGCACTACCCTAAACCCTAAAACACTACCCCCAGCACGACCCCCTACACCACCCAAACACCACTGCACTACCCTAAACCCTAGAAAAGAAAAGAAAAAGAAAATGGTTCCTGCTTCACATCGTCTCTGTGGGGCGGTGCACGTCGTTGTGAAGAAACGGAACAGCCTCTGTTTCCTTACAACGACGTGGATCGTCTACATGTTTTTTAGAATGCATGGTCATTTACCATACATACCTTTACAACAAAATTCGTTGTAAAGGCATGCGTGGTAAATGACCATGCGTTCTAAAAAAATGCGTAGTAATGACTTCGCGATGTACAACGCATGTGTGGTAATGCATGCGTTGTAATGGTATCGTGAAGTAAAAAAGTCGTTGTAATGGCTGTTTACCGATCGAAGCTGGCCCCTGTTCTTCAGTGAGATGTTTATTTGATTAATTAGGAGGAAGGAATGTGTTTTTTTTACCGAAAAGTGCATTCCCGGCTGTTGTATTGTGAAAGTGTCCGCCAGGCCTGGTTTCACTTCCGGTGAGAGAGTGGAAGAGTCTGTTTGGATCTAAAGGAGTTCTGTTGTTGGACGGGGCCGGCGCGACACGTCATCAGAAAACATAGCTAATGGAAAGCGTCCTCCCTGAAGTGTGGAGCAGTGCCATGAGAGGTCAACGAGTGTGCGTCCCACCGCAGTATGACCGTACCGCGTGACCCATGTGCCGCCTCCAGGGTACGGGAGGCAGAAGCGGCATCGCAGGTCCTCTTGAAGACCGTTGTAGCACTAATTCTACATTTTGGTACTAGGGCATTTTAACTTCGTTGTTCCTGCCAGATACAAAGAGAAGATCCTGTGTTATTGAGTGCCCTCGTTACCTTTTTGTGGGTTGTGGTGCTTGTCACTCGCTGCCCCGCCGGTGCACACGACTGGGCACCCCACCTCGTGTGCCATCTGCAGGGCCTCTGCCCTCGGATCACTGGTTTCGGTTTCTGGAGTGGCAACATAAACAGTTGCTCCCAAAGGACTAGCCTGAACACTTAGGTGAATATCCCCTGCACCAGCATTCCACGGAAATTCTTTCCTAGCACTCCCACGTCAACGAGGACGTCATAATAGCACGGCTCCGCTCGCGACACTGTATGACGTCATCGGAGCCATAAGAAGGACCTCGTCGGCGTGCTGACATCAGTTCCACCCATTTTTTTCCGTGCCACCGAGGCAAACAGGCGGACCGAGACATTTTCACATGTATACATAGTATAATAAATATATATATATTCACTGAAAAAACCATAGGTTTCAGGCACGTTATAGTTAGAAATTAGCATTTAAAAAACCTTAGAAATTCACTGAAAAAACCATAGGTTTCAGGCACGTTATAGTTAGTTGGACATTTCACTCGTACAAAACCATAGAAATTTCCCCGTTATAGTTAGTTCAGCTAACTATAACTTGTGCGCCCGCAATGCACTGCTGATGACGTCACATATTACATCACTCATGACATGGTCAGTGACATCACTCATGACATCACTGATGACATCTCAAATGACATCACTGATGACATCACTGATGACATCATCCAGTGAATGTGTGTTTTTCTGAAAATTAAATATGTTTTATATATGTATATCTCAAGGTCGATGGAAGAATAAATGGGTATATAAGTGTCTAAATGGATGATTTTTTTGTAAAATTGATTGTATAACTGACTGATTAAGTGTATCTTAGTGAATACATGGGTTAGTGAGTAATGTTTAAATATGAAAATATCTGTATCAGTCTCTCACTTTGTGTATAAATGGCTGCATGGGTTGGTGAGTAGCTACATGAGTGTCTATGTAGGTTTTTTGAGTATCAGTATGAGTGTCTGAGTGTCTGTATGGTTCGGTGGGGGGTATTACTTAGTGCATGAATGAGTGACTCACTGTTTGTATGTGTTGAAGACAGCATGTGTGCAGGACTGTATAGGTGGATGAGTGTGTGTATGGGTGTGTTAGTGAGTGAATGACTGTCTCAATAGTGTCTTTATGAGTAACTACATATGTTTTAAACTAGTATATGTGAGTATTGGTGTATATAAGTGAGTATATGTGAGAGTGAGAGATTGGAAGAGTTCCTGTACAAATAAGTAGGTGTTTCTATAAGTGATTGTTTAAGAGAGTAAGTATGTGTAAGTTTCTGTAGAAGTAAGTGTGGTAGTGTGTGTATAACTGTATATGCAAGTAAATGTATGTTTGATACTTTGTTTGCATGTGTGACTATGTGTGTGAGTAACTCTATAGATGAGTGGCGGTGTGTAACAGGATGTATAGGTGTATGAGTACATATGATGAATGAGTACATGTATGAGTGACTGTATAGGGACTGTTGGTGAATGAGTGGATGTGTGTGTAGATCTTGGAATTACTGAATAGGTGTGTTGTAACTGGTATTGGTATGTCCATTGTTTTGAAAATGTTAGTTTGTATTTTTGAGTGTGTGTATCAAAGGTTATATTAGGGTGAGAGGAGGTCTGCCACTCTATCACAAGGATGATGTCATCAGTGATGTCATCAGTGATGTCATTTGAGATGTCATCAGTGATGTCATGAGTGATGTCACTGACCATGTCATGAGTGATGTAATATGTGACGTCATCAGCAGTGCATTGCGGGTGCGCAAGTTACAGTTAGCTGAACTAACTATAACGGGGGAATTTCTATGGTTTTGTACGAGTGAAATGTCCAACAAACTATAACGCCCCTGAAACCTATGGTTTTTTCAGTGAATTTCTATGGTTTTTTAAATGCTAATTTCTAACTATAACGTGCCTGAAACCTATGGTTTTTTCAGTGAATATATATATATATATAAATTTATATATATATAGTGTAAAAGCAGGGTGTACAAATTGCTGATTTTGTATTTTGTAACTATTGTGGTTAGTTTCTTATATTTTAAAACGAATAAGCCCTGAGGCTAGTTGAGGCCGGCAATCCTTCAGTGCCATCGCCAGTGTTATTGAAACCCATGCTGTAAACGCAGGAGTCCTGGGTGCCAATCACATCAAAAGCAGCTATTAGGTATGTTTTACACCCAAAGATGATCTCACTGGGAGTTGAAACGAGCTAAAACTTTCATCACCAATGTTGCCCTTAATATCACCCCTAGCACACATGGAAAGTTACCTTCAGATGCACTCTAGTGAAAACTACCTGTGAAAAATCCAGTGCAAGCACAAGTCACACATGCGTCCTAAAGAGCGCAAGTGGTGACATGAATGAAAATGTTATTTGTTCCACTCTATAATTGACTCACTGTGTAATGTTTCCGTTAACACAAGAGCCCTCGTGTTACACCTTTACCAGTGAACAGACACAATTGTGAGGTCGGTGTCCAAGTGCACTCTGCAGCTCCTGGAAACAAAGTTCAACTCCTCTAGATAAGTTCATTGCTTCAAGAGAAGGCGTGAGGGCAAGGTGTGCAGCAGGGTGCACTTAATGTTAGGATGCAGGGTGTGCAGCAGGGCACCCTTCATGTTAGGATGCAGGGTGTGCAGCAGGGTGCACTTCCTGTTAGGATGCAGGGTACAGGGTGCAGACTGCAGGGTGCAGGGTGCACTTCCTGTAAGGATGCAGGGTGTGCAGCAGGGCACCCTTCACGTTAGGATGCAGGGTGTGCAGCAGGGTGCACTTCCTGTTAGGATGCAGGGTACAGGGTGCAGGGTGCACATCCTGTTAGGATGCAGGGTACAGGGTGCACTTCCTGTTAGGATGCAGGGTGTGCAGCAGGGCGCCCTTCACGTTGGGATGCAGGGTGTGCAGCAGGGTGCACTTCCTGTTAGGATGCAGGGTACAGGGTGCAGAGTGCAGGGTGCACTTCCTGTGAGGATGCAGGGTACAGGGTGCAGAGTGCAGGGTGCAGGGTGCACTTCCTGTTAGGATGCAGGGTGTGCAGCAGGGTGCCCTTCACGTTAGGATGCAGGGTGTGCAGCATGGTGCACTTCCTGTTAGGATGCAGGGTACAGGGTGCAGGGTGCAGGGTGCACTTCCTGTTAGGATGCAGGGTACGGGGTGCAGAGTGCAGGGTGCACTTCCTGTTAGGATGTAGGGTTGTGCAGCAGGGCGCCCTTCACATTAGGATGCAGGGTGTGCAGCAGGGTACACTTCCTGTTAGGATGCAGGGTACAGGGTGCAGAGTGCAGGGTTCACTTCCTGTTAGGATGCAGGGTACAGGGTGCAGAGTGCAGAGTGCAAGGTGCAGGGTTCACTTCCTGTTAGGATGCAGGGTGTGCAGCAGGGTGCCCTTCACGTTAGGATGCAGGGTGTGCAGCAGGGTGCACTGCCTGTTAGGATGCAGGGTACAGGGTGCAGAGTGCAGGGTGCACTTCCTGTTAGGATGCAGGGTACAGGGTGCAGAGTGCAGGGTGCACTTCCTGTTAGGATGCAGGGTGTGCAGCAGGGCACCCTTCACATTAGGATGCAGGGTGTGCAGCAGGATGCACTTCCTGTTAGGGTGTAGAGTGCAGGGTGCAGGGTGCACTTCCTGTTAGGATGCAGGGTACAGGCTGCAGAGTGCAGGGTGCAGGGTGCACTTCCTGTTAGGATGCAGGGTGTGCAGCAGGGCGCCCTTCATGTTAGGATGCAGGGTGTGCAGCAGGGTGCACTTCCTGTTAGGATGCAGGGTACAGGGTGCAGAGTGCAGGGTGCAGGGTGCACTTCCTGTTAGGATGCAGGACACAGGGTGCAGAGTGCAGGGTGCACTTCCTGTTAGGATGCAGGGTGTGTAGCAGGGCACCCTTCACGTTAGGATGCAGGGTGTGTAGCAGGGTGCACTTCCTGTTAGGATGCAGGGTACAGGGTGCAGAGTGCACTTCCTGTTAGGATGCAGGATACAGGGTGCAGAGTGCAGGGTGCAGGGTGCACTTCCTGTTAGGATGCAGGGTGTGCAGCAGGGGTCCCTTCATGTTAGGATGCAGGGTGTGCAGCAGGGTGCACTTCCTGTTAGGATGCAGGGAGCAGGGTGCATAGTGCAGGGTGCAGGGTGCACTTCCTGTTAGGATGCAGGGTACAGGGTGCAGAGTGCATGGTGCACTTCCTGTTAGGATGCAGGGTGTGCAGCAGGGCGCCATTCACGTTAGGATGCAGGGTGTGCAGCAGGGTACACTTCCTATCAGGATGCAGGGTACAGGGTGCTGAGTGCAGGGTGCAGGGTGCACTTCCTGTTAGGATGCAGGGTACAGGGTGCAGAGTGCATGGTGCACTTCCTGTTAGGATGCAGGGTACAGGGTGCAGAGTGCAGGGTGCACTTCCTGTTAGGATGCAGGGTGTGTAGCAGGGCACCCTTCACGTTAGGATGCAGGGTGTGCAGCAGGGTGCACTTCCTGTTAGGATGCAGGGAGCAGGGTGCATAGTGCAGGGTGCAGGGTGCACTTCCTGTTAGGATGCAGGTTACAGGGTGCAGAGTGCAGGGTGCACTTCCTGTTGGGATGCAGGGTGTGCAGCAGGGCGCCATTCACGTTAGGATGCAGGGTGTGCAGCAGGGTGCACTTCCTATCAGGATGCAGGGTACAGGGTGCTGAGTGCAGGGTGCACTTCCTGTTAGGATGCAGGGTGTGCAGCAGGGCGCCCTTCACGTTAGGATGCAGGGTGTGCAGCATGGTGCACTTCCTGTTAGGATGCAGGGTACAGGGTGCAGAGTGCAGGGTGCACTTCTGTTAGGATGCAGGGTACAGGGTGCAGAGTGCAGGGTGCACTTCCTGTTAGGATGCAGGGTGGCAGCAGGGCACCCTTCATGTTAGGATGCAGGGTGTGCAGCAGGGTACACTTCCTGTTAGGATGCAGGGTACAGAGTGCAGGGTGCACTTCCTGTTAGGATACAGGGTGTGCTGCAGGGTGCCCTTCACATTAGGATGCAGGGTGTGCAGCAGGGTGCACTGCCTGTTAGGATGCAGGGTACAGGGTGCAGAGTGCAGGGTGCACTTCCTGTTAGGATACAGGGTACAGGGTGCAGAGTGCACTTCCTGTTAGGATGCAGGGTGTGCAGCAGGGCGCCCTTCACGTTAGGATGCAGAGTGTGCGGCAGGGAGCACTTCCTGCTAGGATGCAGGGTACAGCGTGTAGAGTGCAGGGTGCACTTCCTGTTAGGATGCAGGGTACAGGGTGCAGAGTGCAGGGTGCACTTCCTGTTAGGATGCAGGGTGTGCAGCTGGGCGCCCTTCATGTTAAGATGCAGGGTGTGCAGCAGGGTGCTTTTCCTGTTAGGATGCAGGGTACAGGGTGCAGAGTGCAGGGTGCACTTCCTGTTAGGATGCAGGATACAGGGTGCAGAGTGCAGGGTGCAGGGTGCACTTCCTGTTAGGATGCAGGGTGTGCAGCAGGGCTCCCTTCATGTTAGGATGCAGGGTGTGCAGCAGGGTGCACTTCCTGTTAGGATGCAGGGAGCAGGGTGCATAGTGCAGGGTGCACTTCCTGTTAGGATGCAGGGTACAGGGTGCAGAGTGCAGGGTGCACTTCCTGTTAGGATGCAGGGTGTGCAGCAGGGCACCATTCACGTTAGGATGCAGGGTGTGCAGCAGGGTGCACTTCCTATCAGGATGCAGGGTACAGGGTGCTGAGTGCAGGGTGCACTTCCTGTTAGGTTGCAGGGTGTGCAGCAGGGCGCCCTTCACGTTAGGATGCAGGGTGTGCAGCATGGTGCACTTCCTGTTAGGATGCAGGGTACAGGGTGCAGAGTGCAGGGTGCACTTCCTGTTAGGATGCAGGGTACAGGGTGCAGAGTGCAGGGTGCACTTCCTGTTAGGATGCAGGGTACTGGGTGCAGAGTGCAGGGTGCAGGGTGCACTTCCTGTTAGGATGCAGGGTGTGCAGCAGGGCTCCCTTCATGTTAGGATGCAGGGTGTGCAGCAGGGTGCACTTCCTGTTAGGATGCAGGGTACTGGGTGCAGAGTGCACTTCCTGTTAGGATGCAGGATACAGGGTGCAGAGTGCAGGGTGCAGGGTGCACTTCCTGTTAGGATGCAGGGTGTGCAGCAGGGCTCCCTTCATGTTAGGATGCAGGGTGTGCAGCAGGGTGCACTTCCTGTTAGGATGCAGGGAGCAGGGTGCATAGTGCAGGGTGGTAGGGTGCACTTCCTGTTAGGATGCAGGGTACAGGGTGCAGAGTGCAGGGTGCACTTCCTGTTAGGATGCAGGGTGTGCAGCAGGGCGCCATTCACGTTAGGATGCAGGGTGGGCAGCAGGGTGCACTTCCTATCAGGATGCAGGGTACAGGGTGCTGAGTGCAGGGTGCACTTCCTGTTAGGATGCAGGGTGTGCAGCAGGGTGCCCTTCACGTTAGGATGCAGGGTGTGCAGCATGGTGCACTTCCTGTTAGGATGCAGGGTACAGGGTGCAGAGTGCAGGGTGCACTTCCTGTTAGGATGCAGGGTACAGGGTGCAGAGTGCAGGGTGCACTTCCTGTTAGGATGCAGGGTGGCAGCAGGGCACCCTTCATGTTAGGATGCAGGGTGTGCAGCAGGGTACACTTCCGGTTAGGATGCAGGGTACAGAGTGCAGGGTGCACTTCCTGTTAGGATACAGGGTGTGCAGCAGGGTGCCCTTCACATTAGGATGCAGGGTGTGCAGCAGGGTGCACTGCCTGTTAGGATGCAGGGTACAGGGTGCAGAGTGCAGGGTGCACTTCCTGTTAGGATACAGGGTACAGGGTGCAGAGTGCACTTCCTGTTAGGATGCAGGGTGTGCAGCAGGGCACCCTTCATGTTAGGATGCAGAGTGTGCGGCAGGGAGCACTTCCTGCTAGGATGCAGGGTACAGCGTGTAGAGTGCAGGGTGCACTTCCTGTTAGGATGCAGGGTACAGGGTGCAGAGTGCAGGGTGCACTTCCTGTTAGGATGCAGGATGTGCAGCAGGGCGCCCTTCATGTTAAGATGCAGGGTGTGCAGCAGGGTGCTTTTCCTGTTAGGATGCAGGGTACAGGGTGCAGAGTGCAGGGTGCACTTCCTGTTAGGATGCAGGCCACAGGGTGCAGAGTGCAGGGTGCACTTCCTGTTAGGATGCAGGGTGTGTAGCAGGGCGCCCTTCACGTTAGGATGCAGGGTGTGCAGCAGGGTGCACTTCCTATCAGGATGCAGGGTACAGGGTGCTGAGTGCAGGGTGCACTTCCTGTTAGGATGCAGGGTACAGGGTGCAGCGTGCAGGGTGCACTTCCTGTTAGGATGCAGGGTGTGCAGCAGGGTGCCCTTCACATTAGGATGCAGGGTGTGCAGCAGGGTGCACTTCCTGTTAGGATGCATGGTACAGGGTGCAGAGTGCAGGGTGCACTTCCTGTTAGGATGCAGGGTGTGCAGCAGGGCACCCTTCACGTTAGGATGCAGGGTGTGCAGCAGGGTGCCCTTCACGTTAGGATGCAGGGTGTGCAGCAGGGTGTACTTCCTGTTAGGATGCAGGCTACAGGGTGCAGAGTGCAGGGCGCCCTTCATGTTAGGATGCAGGGTGTGCAGCAGGGTGCCCTTCACGTTAGGATGCAGGGTGTGCAGCAGGGTGTACTTCCTGTTAGGATGCAGGGTACAGGGTGCAGAGTGCAGGGTGCAGGGTGCAATTCCTGTTAGGATGCAGGGTGTGCAGCAGGGCGCCCTTCATGTTAGGATGCAGGGTGTGCAGCAGGGTGCCCTTCACGTTAGGATGCAGGGTGTGCAGCAGGGTGTACTTCCTGTTAGGATGCAAGGTTCAGGGTGCATCATCTGAGGAGCCCTGGTGAAGCGGGGAGAGCTGCGAGCAATCACCATAGAGCTACCCAAAGCCAAGGAGACCATCTGTGGAAGAAGGTTCACTCATCAAAATAAATAACACATAGTCAGCGAAGAAGCAATACAATAAAAGAAGCCTTTTACTGACACTTGCCCCCTGCCTATATAGGCAAGCAAGAGTTCATTAATAATGGCGACCCTGTTCCTCTCCCACCAGTACTCTGTCCCTGGTGATGATGATTAATAGAGCAGGAGAGCCAGTGCCAGAGATGCAAACCTGGTAATCCAACTTTCAATGCTCATTAAAGGCTGTGCAGGATTTCCCTCCAGACAAAGACAGATTGGAGTAAACAGAATTTGTGGTTGTGCTAGAAATAGTTTGCAACAGGTGGCGTGATGTCCATGCCTGCTGAGGTCCATCACTCGGACCCTCACTGCTGCTGCCTGAAATGGTGAAAACCGCCAGCCTTCTAATCTTAACCACTTGCAGCAGGGAACTTTCTGAATTACAAAAGTGTTTTATTCACAAACATCTTCCTTCACTAGTAAAAGTTACAAAAGTGAATATTGCACATTCACACATTTTGTCTGCTTGAAAATCTTGTGTACAAACATGCAGTTTTCTGTCACACACAGGGGCATATGTACATGCCCCTATCGCCACCACAACGTCACCTATAGTGACGTTGTGGTGGTGATAGGGGCTGCGTCTTATGTACAAGGCAGGGAAAAACTGGTCTTAAGATGGCGAATCAAGGAGAAATGCATTATTTCTCCTCGTTTTTGCTTTTTCCAAGTGAGCTGCCTTGTGCAGCACACATGGAAAAAGCAAAATGCCATGGTTTGTTTATGTACAGGAAGGTGTCCCTTCCTGTACATAAACAAACTTAAAAGAAAAATGCCATTTTGTCACTTTCATGTGTGCTGCATGAAGCAGCACGCGTGAAAGTGACAGAATGGCATTTCTAGGATTGTTTATGTGCAGGAAGGGACACCTTGATTGATTGATTGATTGATTGAGTAATTGGCCAGGTGAAAAGTAAACATCGGGCTGGTAAATCCGATATTTGGAAATTGAAGGTTTTATTTCCAGAATTCAATACACGTACATTTCTTGTTCGGGTATTTGCACATTTAGGCTCAGATTTACAAACACTTTGCATTGGGTTTGGAATTTGGATTACTTCTCTAGCACTAACTTGATGCAAAATATTGTGGTGGGCTTTACACTACAGTTGGACGCAAATCACAATTTGTACTGGATTGTCACCCAAAGTAACGCAAAGCTGAGCAATGCTCTGCCTTGCACTACTTTGCAACAAGGGGGTGTTCCTGGGCGGTGTATGGGCAGTGTAAAAAGGGATTTATGCGAAAATCCATCGCCTCCTCTGGGCAGAGACTTAAAGAGGATTAATGTTTTCATTTCTCCTTATTTTTCCAACTTTGCATGTGTGCTGCATTGTACAGCACACATACAAAGATGAAAACGACGTATTGCAAAACAGCAAAAAAAAGCACAGTTTTTAGATATGGAGCTGTTTTTCTCTCTTCCTTCATGCAAAGCAGCGCAGCACCTTTAATTACAGCGCTCTAAATACTTGGCTACATAGCACACCTTTGAGACACAGGACTAGCTCTGCTCTTACTGAGGGCTCATGCCCATGAATACCAGGTAGCATTGGATGTCAGATCTAATAGGTCTGTACTATTTAGGCTCATTCCTTATAAAGAGGGATTGTAATATTATTAAACTACTACAGAGCATGTCATGTAGTTGTGTCCGAGAGGCCACCAGCTATTTTAAGGCTCAGGCAATAATCTTCTGTGGCTAAATCAGTTTTTCCTCTTTGACCTTCCCTTTCGTTCATATCTCTGCATACCTCGCTCCATTAGCATCACTGCCATCCCAAGCTCAGTCCTTATTTGTTATTAGGAACAACAACATCTCATCTTCTGTTACTACCCATAAAACCAGATCTGTAGAATTGAAACTTTCAGAGAATATATTCAATCTTCTTCTGCAAATTCAGCTGCAAACTGAACCTTATGCTACAGAGCCCTATCTGATTTTTTTTCAAGATTGTTAGACTTGGCACCATTGGCGTGGGTCTCCCTTCCATTTTTTTGCTGTTGCCTCTTATGTTTTGCAGGTTTTAGATGCTTTTGGGCACTGTGCCACTGCTGTTCAGTGCCACAGTGCAAGTGCTCCCTACTGTAAATTGATGTATGGATTAGTGACTCCATGATTGGATGATTGGTTTACTTGTCAGTCCCTAGTACAGTGCACTGAGGGTGCCCAGGGCTTGTAAATCCAATGCCGCTGGTGGGCTTGCAGCACTGGTTGTGCCACCCACAGAAGCGGCTTGTAAAATGTGTCTCAGGCCTGCCATTGCAGAGCCTGTGTGCAGTCTGTGACTGCCATGTCGACTTGGCAAGTGCACCCACTTGCCAGTCCCTAAACCTTCCCTTATCTTCATATCAGACACCCCTAAGGTAGGCCCAAGGGCAGGGTGCATTGTAAGTATAAGGTAGGACATGCCCTGGTGTGTGTGGCATGTCCTAATAGTGAATTACAGCCATTTTCGTTTTTCACTATTGCAAGGCTACCTGTTCTCCATAGGCCAGAATGGGCAGTTTGATTATTACACCTTATAATCCTAACTGACCCAGAGAACATGGTAGAAAAACGAATTTAGTATGCCTGAACTCAGGATGATAAAATACATCTTTTAGTGAAGTTGGTTTTAACATTCTTTGTTTGAAAATACCACTTTTAGAAAGTAGGTATTTTCTTGCCTAAACCATCCAGCTGCCTCTGCTCAGGTTGTGTATTGTATGTCTGGGTTTGTGAGTGACAGGGGCTGGGGGATTCCAGGAGGCAGGGTGAGTCAGCACTAGGCTGAATAGGTCTGCCTGAAGGAGGATGGGTGGGAGGAGTTGCACCTGGGTCTGAATAGGGCTGTGCCTGCCTTCCACAATGCTGGCTCCACCTCCTGCCGGGCGTCTGATGGCTCTGCCCCTCACTCTCAAAGGAAAGAAGGAGTCAGAAAAACAAAGTGCTCCAGGACTGACCAGAACTGGTTTTGGACTAGGCAGAGGCCTCTCTGCCTTCAGAGAACAAAGGAAAACTGTGTATAAAAAGGGGACCCAGACCCCTAGGAAATTAGATCACTTCTGGGAAATCAAGAAACCTGTTGCCAAGGAGAAGAACCGGAGAAGCTGAAGGAGGAGTACTGCCCCTGTGCTGTTTTGCTGATTGGGGTTGGCCTGCAGTGGTTGCTTTCTGCCAAGGACAGGAGAAAAGACTTTGCTGTGCTTTGTCATCTTGAAGAAGAGAATCTCCAAGGGCTTGAACTAGAGCTTGCCTCCTGCCTGAAGTCTCAGGGATACAAGACTTCACCAACCAGCTCCCCCTGCATTCCCTTGCTGGGAATTGAAGTGCCTGCTGTTGTGCTGGGCCTTCTGAGAGACTGCGTGTCGCTGGGAGCTGGAAGCGCGACGCAACAACGAGAAGCGTGTCGCCGCCGCAGCCGCGGTCATCGCATCGCCGAGGAAGCGAGACGCCGCTGCCGCATCATCGCATCGCCGAAGCGCGGCGCATCACCGGAGAAGCGAGACGCTGCCACAGAGGTCATCGTCGCATCGCCGGAGAAGCGCGTCGCAGGGCCTGTCGCGGCTCCAAAGATCATCGAGTCGCCGCACGGCCGTCGGGCGTGCACGCATCACACCAACGTTGTCGCATCGCAACCAAGACGCCATTTTGTCGCATCATACCGGAGAAGAGTATCGCATCGAGGTGCCATCTTGTCGCATCGCACCGGAAAGCAGTAAGAAACCGACGCATCACCTCCCCACACAGTAAGGAAGCGAGCATCAACACCCCTGCGCAGCAGTAAGGAACCGACGCATCCACTCCCCTGAGTGTAAGGAACCGACGCATCACCTTCCCTGCGACCCTTTTGTTTTCTTTGCGTTACGCATTCAAGGTACATTGAGAGTAAAGTGTCGCATTTACAACTTGAGAGAACTGAACTATTTTATAACCTTTTAAAGCCTATTTTTGAGTACAGTATTGTGGATTTTTGCTATTGGGTCTTGTGATAAGTCTATATAAAGATTACTTATTTTTACATAAACAACCTGTGTGGTGTCCATCTGTAGTGTTTTCACTGTATTACTGTATGTGGTCACAAATGCTTTACACACTGCCTCTGAGATAAGCCTGTCTGCTCGTGCCAAGCTACCAGGGGGTGAGCAGGGGTTATTTTAGGAGTGTTTCCCCCTTATCCTGACTAGAAGCAAGGGTCCCTATTTGGACAAAGGTGCAAACCATTGCCAACTAGAGACCCCCAGTTCTAACATTGGTGGTCAGCGGTGAGGATTTGGACTTGCATTTGTGATTCATATACAGTGATTGGTGTACACTACTAGTGAGTGCAGACCAATACGCGACCACATACCTTTTGATAGGACTTTTTTTCCTTGGAACCTTTATTTTTGTTGAGAACTGCCAATTTTCACCATGAGCAAAAAGGATCCATTGCACCTGCAGATATTGAATTTGAAGAAGATAGGGTTGATACCTACACTGTGCCAGAACTCAAAGCTGTTTGCAAAAAGTTTAAAATCTCTATGAGAGGCCTCACCAGGAAGGAGGAGTTTCACAAGGCACTGAGAGCCTGGTTGGAAGCACGGAATGCCAGTGGGCAGTCCGAGGAGCCTGTGGAGGAGGCAGAGAATTTAGATGGGCAGCTTGAGGGGCCATTGGGCTTAACTGGGAGGAGAGCGCCTTCCAGGGAGGGCAGCAGTGTTTCTCAAAGGGCCTGTCTCCAGAGGAGCTGGAGGACAGGGACAAAAGCAGGATGCATGAAATGGAGATGGCCAAACTGAAACAGGGAAGCCATGATAGCCTTGAGCATAAGAAATTGGAGTTAGAAAGTAAGAGGTTGGCCATGGAAGAAAAGAAGATGCTTTTAGAGCATGAGAGAGTGGTGAGGGAGCTAGAGCTAAAGGCTAGAAGCCTAGAAATCACTCCCTCTGGTGGCAGCACACCTCCAGTGCCTGTAGAAAGTAGAGTGTACATCCCCAAGGAGGTTATTAAGGATTTCATGAAGGGGAGGACATTGGGCAATGGTTTAAAGCATATGAGATCGCCATGACATCACACCGGGTCCCTGAGAAGGATTGGGGAGCGGGGTTGTGGGGCCGCTTTGCAGGTGAGGGAAGGGAAACCTTGCTAGCCTTGCCCACAGTGGATCAGATGTCCTATGCCCACCTGAAGGAAGCTTTAGTGGCAAGGTATGGGTTAACTCCAGAGCTTTATAGGCAGAAGTTTAGGAACTGCAAAAAGCTGGAGTCTAGTACCTGGGTGGAGTATGTGTCTTATTTTTGCAGAGCATTGGATGGATGGGTGAAGGGTAGCAAAGTAAATGACTTACAGGAGTTCTATGATTTAATCGCATGGGAGCACTTGTCCAGTAGTTGTTTTCCAGAGCTACGCCAGCACCTAGTTGACAGTAAGCTGACTAATCCTAGGAAGCTCGCTGAGGAGGCGGACCGCTGGGTCAGTACCCGGGTCCACAAGGGTCTTGTGGGAGACTCCGCCAAAGGTGGGCAGGGTCCCCAGCAGAAGAGTGGGGGGACAAGGGTAAACAGAAGGAGTTCCAAAAAGGGCCCCAAAGTAAACCCCAAGGGAACCAAGGTAAGGGTTCCCAGCCTCCCACTGAGAAAAGACCATGGGTCCCAACAGATAAGTCTGTTCAGAAGGGGCCCAAAGCATGTTTTAGTTGTGGTCAGGTGGGTCACTTTGTAGGAAGTCCCAAGTGCCCCAATACCGTGACCACTGCACCCACTGGTGCACCACCCCGGCAGATGGCTAGTGTAGCCCTGGGGGAGGAGTTGGGTGCCCAAGGTGGGTGGGGTCCCGCAGAGATGTCCCTGGTCTCTTTAGGAGACAGTGAGATGGTCCCTAGGACCCAGCTGCCTGATAACACTAAAAAATACAGGCAGTGGGTGACCATCAATGGCCATAGGGTGGAGGCTCTGAGAGACACCGGGGCCAGTGTGACAGCTGTCAGTTGTCGGCTGGTGTCTGAGGAGCAGGTGGTCCCCAACGTATTCTACCCTGTAGTTGCCGCTGACAACTCAGAGAGCCACTGCAAGGTGGCCCAGGTTCCCTTTGAGTGGGGGGGGTCTCAGGTATCCTTCAAGTAGCTGTGAGGCCAGCCATGCCTGTTGACTGTCTGCTAGGCAATGATTTGGAGAGCTCCCCTTGGGCGAAGGTGGAGCGGAGGTCTCATTTGGAGATGTTGGGTCTGCCAGAGTGGGCGTGTGTGACCACTCGGTCAATGGCAGCCGGTAAGGGTATTCAAGAGGACCTGGAGCCTGGAAGAAGGGCCCAGGTGCCTGCCTTAAAGAGAGGAGGCAGGGGCGCGGGAAACCGGCCCCCGAAGTTCCCACGGTCCAGGAGGAGGCAGACCTTGAGGGGGATGCCCTGGAACCTACAGGGGAACAAGTGGCTGAACTGGGGGACCTGCCTGAGCTGACCCATTGGCAGCAGGAAGGAGGCCCCTCCAGGGAAGAATTCTGCGAGGAGCAGAAGAAGTGCCCTTCTCTTGAGGGCTTGCGGCAACAGGCTGTAAGCCAGGCAGCAGGTGATCAGTCTGGATCACACTGGATCTACTGGGAGAATGGTCTCCTGTATAGTGAGCCTAAGGTTGCTGAGCCTGGGTCAGCCCGTGTGCTGGTGGTACCCCAGCGCTTCAGAGCCTTCCTACTGGGTCTGGCTCATGATGTGCCTTTAGCAGGACATTTGGGACAAGACAAGACCTTTCAAAGGCTTGTCACCCACTTTCATTGGCCCCAAATGCGCAAGAGTTCAGATACTCATTGCAGGACCTGTCAGACTTGCCAGGCAAGTGGTAAGAGTGGGAGGAAGCACAAGGCTCCTCTCCAACCTTTCCCTGTTGTCAGTACCCCCTTTGAGAGGGTGGGTATTGACATTGTGGGGCCTCTGGATCCCAAGACAGCCATGGGCAACAGGTTCATCCTGGTCTTGGTGGACCATGCCACCCGGTACCCGGAAGCCATCCCTCTTCGGACAGTGACGGCCCCCGTGGTGGGACGTGCACTGATGGGGATTTTCTCCCGTGTGGGGTTCCCCAAGGAGGTGGTGTCTGACCGTGGTACTAACTTCATTTCCAAGTATATGAAGTCCCTGTGGCAGGAGTGTGGTGTAACCTATAAGTTCACCACTCCTTACCACCCCCAAGGTAATGGACTGGTTGAGAGATTCAACCGGACCCTTAAAGGCATGATTATGGGTCTGGAAGAACCCATGAGGCGTAAGTGGGACGTCCTCTTGCCATGCCTGCTCTTTGCTTACAGAGAGGTGCCCCAGAAGTCCTTAGGGTTCAGTCCCTTTGAACTGCTGTACGGCCATCCTGTAAGAGGACCTCTGAGTCTGGTCAAGGAAGGCTGGGAGAAAGCTCCCAGGAAAACTCCCCAGGATGTATTTAGTTACATGCTGGCCTTCAGGAACCAGACTCGGCGTTTCAGACAACTCGCTGAGGCGAATCTGGAAGCCAGCCAGGAAGAGATGAAACGTTGGCATGATCAGAACGCCACTCTGATCGAGTTTCAGCCTGGACAAAAGGTTTGGGTCATGGCCCCAGTGGAGCCCTGTGCGCTCCAGGATAAGTGGACCGGACCATTTGAGGTGGTGGAGCGCAAGAGTGATGTCACCTACTTGGTGGACTTGCAGTCTCCCAGGAACCCCTTGCGGGTCCTACATGTGAACCGCCTGAAGCCCCACTTTGAGAGGTCTGAAGTGGGCATGCTCTTAGCAACAGATGCTGGGATGGAAGAGGAGACTGAACCTCTTCCTGATCTCCTGTATGCAAAAGAGCAAGATGGGTCAGTGGATGGTGTGAACCTCTCTCCCACCCTGACCCCGGAGCAGCAGAATGACTGTCGCCAACTGTTGGGACAGTTTTCTGATCTGTTCTCCCTGACTCCCAGTATCACTGAATGGTGCATCCATGATGTGGACACTGGGGACAGTCCTCCTGTAAAGCACAAAACTTACAGAGTGACTGACAGGGTGAGGGCTTGCATCAAGGAGGAGGTCTCCAAGATGTTTGCCTTAGGGGTGATTGAGTCCTCTAACAGCCCTTGGGCCAGCCCAGTGGTCTTGGTCCCAAAGGCTGCCGCGCCTGGTGCCACACCCGAACTCCGGTTCTGTGTGGACTACCGAGGACTCAATTCAGTCACAAGGACTGACGCGCACCCCATCCCCAGAGCTGATGAGCTCATTGATCGGTTAGGGGCTGCCCGGTACCTCAGCACGTTTGATCTAACGTCTGGGTACTGGCAGATCGCCTTAACTGATGGGGCCAAAGAGAGGTCAGCATTCTCCACACCAGATGGGCACTACCAATTCCGGGTGATGCCCTTTGGGATGAAGAATGCCCCTGCCACCTTTCAGAGGTTGGTCAACCAGGTGTTGGCTGGGCTGGAGGATTTCAGTGCCGCCTACCTGGATGACATTGCAGTGTTCAGCGCCACTTGGGAGGAACATCTGCACCACCTCTGGGAAGTGTTGAAGGCGCTGCGGAGGGCAGGCCTCACGATCAAGGCGAGTAAGTGCCAGATCGGGCAGGGTTCTGTGGTGTACTTGGGACACCAGGTAGGGAGCGGCCAGGTGGCGCCCCTACAGCCCAAGATAGATACCATTCTGGCTTGGGAACCCCCAAAACCCAGACAGAGGTGAGGGCCTTCTTAGGACTCACCGGGTATTACAGGAGGTTTGTCAAGGGGTATGGCAACATTGTTGCACCCTTGACTGAGCTGACTTCCAGGAAGCAGCCCAGGAAAGTGAACTGGACTGATGCCTGCCAAAAGGCTTTTGATGCCCTGAAATCTGCCATGTGCACGGCGCCCGTGCTTCAGGCGCCCAACTTCTCAAAGGAATTCATTGTGCAGACAGATGCTTCAGAGCATGGTGTTGGGGCTGTGCTTTCACAGATGAATGAGGAGGGCCTAGACCAACCTGTAGCCTTTATTAGTAGGAGGTTACTCCCACGGGAACAGAGGTGGAGTGCGATTGAACGTGAGGCATTTGCTGTGGTCTGGGCGCTGAAGAAGTTGAGACCATATTTGTTTGGGACTCACTTCCGGGTTCAGACAGACCACAGGCCCCTCAGATGGTTAATGCAGATGAGGGGTGAGAATCCAAAACTGTTGAGGTGGTCCATTTCCCTACAGGGGATGGACTTTACGGTGGAACACCGCCCTGGTACAGAACACGCCAATGCTGATGGTCTGTCCAGATTTTTCCGCCTTAGTGATGAGAACTCCCAGGAGGAAGGGTAGTTCTCCCCACATTTCAGCTGGAGGGGACACGTGTTAGACTTGGCACCATTGGCGTGGGTCTCCCTTCCATTTTTTTGCTGTTGCCTCTTATGTTTTGCTGGTTTTAGATGCTTTTGGGCACTGTGCCACTGCTGTTCAGTGCCACAGTGCAAGTGCTCCCTACTGTAAATTGATGTATGGATTAGTGACTCCATGATTGGATGATTGGTTTACTTGTCAGTCCCTAGTACAGTGCACTGAGGGTGCCCAGGGCTTGTAAATCCAATGCCGCTGGTGGGCTTGCAGCACTGGTTGTGCCACCCACAGAAGCGGCTTGTAAAATGTGTCTCAGGCCTGCCATTGCAGAGCCTGTGTGCAGTCTGTGACTGCCATGTCGACTTGGCAAGTGCACCCACTTGCCAGTCCCTAAACCTTCCCTTATCTTCATATCAGACACCCCTAAGGTAGGCCCAAGGGCAGGGTGCATTGTAAGTATAAGGTAGGACATGCCCTGGTGTGTGTGGCATGTCCTAATAGTGAATTACAGCCATTTTCGTTTTTCACTATTGCAAGGCTACCTGTTCTCCATAGGCCAGAATGGGCAGTTTGATTATTACACCTTATAATCCTAACTGACCCAGAGAACATGGTAGAAAAACGAATTTAGTATGCCTGAACTCAGGATGATAAAATACATCTTTTAGTGAAGTTGGTTTTAACATTCTTTGTTTGAAAATACCACTTTTAGAAAGTAGGTATTTTCTTGCCTAAACCATCCAGCTGCCTCTGCTCAGGTTGTGTATTGTATGTCTGGGTTTGTGAGTGACAGGGGCTGGGGGATTCCAGGAGGCAGGGTGAGTCAGCACTAGGCTGAATAGGTCTGCCTGAAGGAGGATGGGTGGGAGGAGTTGCACCTGGGTCTGAATAGGGCTGTGCCTGCCTTCCACAATGCTGGCTCCACCTCCTGCCGGGCGTCTGATGGCTCTGCCCCTCACTCTCAAAGGAAAGAAGGAGTCAGAAAAACAAAGTGCTCCAGGACTGACCAGAACTGGTTTTGGACTAGGCAGAGGCCTCTCTGCCTTCAGAGAACAAAGGAAAACTGTGTATAAAAAGGGGACCCAGACCCCTAGGAAATTAGATCACTTCTGGGAAATCAAGAAACCTGTTGCCAAGGAGAAGAACCGGAGAAGCTGAAGGAGGAGTACTGCCCCTGTGCTGTTTTGCTGATTGGGGTTGGCCTGCAGTGGTTGCTTTCTGCCAAGGACAGGAGAAAAGACTTTGCTGTGCTTTGTCATCTTGAAGAAGAGAATCTCCAAGGGCTTGAACTAGAGCTTGCCTCCTGCCTGAAGTCTCAGGGATACAAGACTTCACCAACCAGCTCCCCCTGCATTCCCTTGCTGGGAATTGAAGTGCCTGCTGTTGTGCTGGGCCTTCTGAGAGACTGCGTGTCGCTGGGAGCTGGAAGCGCGACGCAACAACGAGAAGCGTGTCGCCGCCGCAGCCGCGGTCATCGCATCGCCGAGGAAGCGAGACGCCGCTGCCGCTGTCATCATCGCATCGCCGAAGCGCGGCGCATCACCGGAGAAGCGAGACGCTGCCACAGAGGTCATCGTCGCATCGCCGGAGAAGCGCGTCGCAGGGCCTGTCGCGGCTCCAAAGATCATCGAGTCGCCGCACGGCCGTCGGGCGTGCACGCATCACACCAACGTTGTTGCATCCAACCAAGACGCCATTTTGTCGCATCATACCGGAGAAGAGTATCGCATCGAGGTGCCATCTTGTCGCATCGCACCGGAAAGCAGTAAGAAACCGACGCATCACCTCCCCACACAGTAAGGAAGCGAGCATCAACTCCCCTGCGCAGCAGTAAGGAACCGACGCATCCACTCCCCTGAGTGTAAGGAACCGACGCATCACCTTCCCTGCGACCCTTTTGTTTTCTTTGCGTTACGCATTCAAGGTACATTGAGAGTAAAGTGTCGCATTTACAACTTGAGAGAACTGAACTATTTTATAACCTTTTAAAGCCTATTTTTGAGTACAGTATTGTGGATTTTTGCTATTGGGTCTTGTGATAAGTCTATATAAAGATTACTTATTTTTACATAAACAACCTGTGTGGTGTCCATCTGTAGTGTTTTCACTGTATTACTGTATGTGGTCACAAATGCTTTACACACTGCCTCTGAGATAAGCCTGTCTGCTCGTGCCAAGCTACCAGGGGGTGAGCAGGGGTTATTTTAGGAGTGTTTCCCCCTTATCCTGACTAGAAGCAAGGGTCCCTATTTGGACAAAGGTGCAAACCATTGCCAACTAGAGACCCCCAGTTCTAACAAAGATGTTTTGTCTGCTTCTTTCTGCAGTCACAAGTTTAAGCTTCTTGCATACTCCATTAACATACTTCTTCTTTCTTGAGTTCTAATATTTATTGGATATTTGTGCATCCTAATCTTCTTGGTATGGCTTCCTTTCCACATGTGATGTTTTAACATACTACCTCATTTTTGACTAGCAGCTGTAGGATAGATAATATTTTTTGTAGTCCTCCACATAACTATTGATCTCCGCAGCATTTTGGCAATTTCTCTCTCATAAAGCCAGCTATAAATTCTTTTATTCTGTTAATTCTGAGCAGTCCTTCAATTCTCAGATTTTATCTAGTTCCTAGACTTCAAGATTCTCTGAGACATGTCCTGTTATATCTAAATTGAGTGCATTTTCAGGACTCACAAAGATTGTTATTTTCTTACACAAAGACTCTGATACTTCCCCACCTTGTTCCAGTAAACTGACCTGTATTCTGTTTGTGTTGTGGTCTGCTGTGCAATAACTTCATCCCCTCTTATGTCCAAATTCGAGGTAACTCTTTATCCAGCACAGTAGTTGGTATCTGGTCACTTTTCTCTACTGGCTTCTTTGCGGAGGCCCAGTTGCGTCTTTGTCCTTCTAATGATTATATTTTTATGGTGATGCTCTGTCCATACTTTTGAGGACTGCCCCTCTAAGTTTTTCTGCATTTTGTTTGCTGTGTGGATGACTGCATATTACATTCATTTGCTATTTGGGTTATCATCCTTGATAGTTGACCTTCCCGTGGCTCATGCCCCTTGATACCAGGACCAGTACAGACAGTGTCAGGGGTATCAAAGGACAAACCAGGGGAAGCAGTTTCTAACCCTAATTGACATCCATGACATAACTCTGAACACACACCACCAAAGGATATCCAGGCCTTAATTTATCACGATAAAAAAGTAGGCCAAGGCTAGTAGAAACAGGTGTTAGATTTGTAAAGAGAAGCATTTGCAAAGGTGGTATGTGCTTGTAGGAAAGTGGGTTCTGGCTCAATTTAACCTCTGGACATTTTGCTTTTTAGGCGACCTGGATTATGGACATCTGCCATGAGTGAGTCTCACTATCTGAGGGTCAACCATTGTAAGCTCTGTTATAATGGATTGTAAGTGCTAACCACCATTGTCCACCTTTTAAGATAATGTCTCAGCTGTGCGGCTAAGGTAATGGGCTCTCAGCTGGATGCACATAAACACAAGTGTGCACTCATGTGTGGGATTAACATATGAGACTTCTATCTATCTCAGTCCAGTATCTGAACACAGTTAACCTGTTGCAGAAGAGGCCTTTCAGGGATTGGTGCTTACCTGGTGTAGGCCTGCTAATGAGAGTCTGCATTAATAGTGTGAGGAGGTCTGTGTGCTTCACTGTATTATGCACTATGGAAAAATTCTGCACCAAACTACATTTTAAAGACTATGGGACTTAGAGAGTAGTTTAATTAATGCACTGATCATGTGGTAAAAATGGAGTCCAATGTC
The DNA here is from genome assembly GCA_963921515.1 of Calotriton arnoldi. NCBI lineage: Eukaryota > Metazoa > Chordata > Amphibia > Caudata > Salamandridae > Calotriton > Calotriton arnoldi. The sequence continues at coordinate 46,290 of CAWUFW010022554.1, read as the reverse complement.
ACTTTTTCTATAGTTACACTCCTTCTGTCACTTGAGGATTTGCACTATTTCTCTGACTCAGCTTCTAATTAAAATCCTGGCCTTTGTTCTTCCTGCTGGGCCAAGTTAATTACTCTGCTGGCCAGCTGGAGGATCAAATCCTCTTTACACAGAGCCAGTGCTTGGGCTTGTTCCTGGGAATGGGTGAGGATGAAACCGTATTTGCTAATTAGGTTTCACAATTCACTTGGCTTATGAAGGCTCCTCCCATAGAAACAAAGGAGGACATCCGAAACTCTGGAGCCGAAGAAGTAGGGGCTCCCCTATGAAGTTTTAAAGTAAAGGGTCAGGCAGCTGTGCCAGTAAGGGGTGTAGTTTAAAGCTTTCAGGCAGGTCCAAGATGCTGTGGGACAAACGGAATGATGAGATGTAATCCCAGGATTAAACAGAGGTGCCTACCTTCTGAAATTGTGTTCCTCCACTTAAAAACCTCCACACAGAAGAGAAAGTGACAGAGAGGATGGCTTTTGCAAGACAGTGAAGAAGACCAGAACCTTGTCTAGGATGCTAGAACATCCTGGACTTTACCTGGATGGGACTCTGTGCACTCAAGGACCAGAAACGCTGGCCCTTTTGCTTCCTCTGAGCGACAGTAGAGGGATGGACCTGCTGGGGGACTGTGGAGATGATGGGTTCTCCTGGAACTTGTTAGAACTGGACTCACATATAAGTCATTCTCAGCAGAGCACTGCCCCTGACTTCTGCTATCACACAGGTGCCCTTCATTTGGCCAAGGAGGCTATGGGACCTGAACAGTGCAGAAATGGTGCGTATTCTGCCTCGAGGGGTGTGGCTGCCACTGAATGTGATCCCAAGCTGAGGTGAACATCAGGCAGTGGATGGAAGACAGGCCCTGAAGAGGGAGAGCAAAGAAATCCAGTCCTCTAGAATACATAAAAATTTAGAGACCAAGAGGCCTGATGACACCCCTCCTGGGGGCTAGACCGGGCTACCAGGAGCAAAATGACTCCAAACCATTCAAAACATCCCATCAGGGGCTGAAAAAGAGCTGAAAGAAGCTTGGCAAACTTGGGGAACAGGTTCAAACTTAGAATGTGTAAAAACCTGCTACTAAACGTTCCCTGAACTCTTGGGTACCAAAGCTTAAGGGTTTGTTGCAAGAAAGGAAGGTTCTATGAATGCTGGAATGGGGTATTCATGGGGTCCTCTCCTCACAATTTCATTCACGAAAGGGCAAAAAGTCTGCATGGGAGCAGATACAACAGTGAAAACAAAATGAGTACCTCTGTGCTCTTCTTGTATCCATCCTTGGGGGCACACATCTCCCAAGGGACTAAATTGAAGCTGAAAGGCTCCTGGGTTACACCACACCCACATTCACTAATGGAAAGTCAGGAAGTAGGTCTCATGATTGATGAAAAGCCATTCATAATGTATTCATGCCTGGGGTTAAGGAGCACACTGAAAATCCTCTATGGTGCTAAAAAATGTGTCTAATTATTGTTTGTGTTGCCCCAGGAAGACGTTTCCTGCAGGAGACCCTCCAGAGATTCTCTTTCTGTCGACCTATGGCTCTTGAGTGGTTAAAATGATGACCCCCAATAGTGTTTTTCTAGTATTTTAAACATTTCTGTAACCGGAGTATTTGCTCAGAGGATCTGGAATGGGGAACTCATGTTGGTGAGTTCCAAGGCTGCATTTATGGCATGCTAAAAGGAGTCAAAAGGCTCATTCACACATTCTTTTCAATTGGAATGTGAAATTGACAATGGCAAAGTTGACAGTGAAGGTGTGCCCCCGGAATATTGAGATGGGAATGCCGATGTCAGAAAATATTGTGACCTGAATATCCGGGTCGAAATATCGAAAGCTGAGTAAGCATAGATTTTCTATACCTAACTCCACATACATGTAACTTGATGATTTATATATTGTCAAAGAGCACCAATGTGTAGTTAAGAATAAAAAAATTCTACACTTTCTCTCCATGAACTTACCTTTTGATATTTTGTCCCTCAGTGTTCTGATACCACAATATTCCTATGCATGATATACTGTAGTATAATTAACAGTGAACCATTTTAAGTCTTAACAAAGGTAATGGGAATGCTTCATAAAAAATCAAAACATTAACAGTGAATCATATGTTTTAATGATGTTTATTGAAATAATTTAAAAAGCTTTATTGACAATCAAAAACTTAACACTGAGTCCATACATGCATGATGTGTTTTATTTTACGATGTTACCATCCTTCATGATTTTAATGTTGTTGCTATGGTCTGGTGTGAAATATATGTGGTGATTCCCTTAAACATCCAGTACACCTGCATTTTAATAGCGTCTGCACTTTTTTGAGAATCGCCGTGCGGGCCCGCAACACGATGTGTAACCCTTGAAAATGTGTTTCATGTGCTTCGAAATATCTTATATTTATGCCTAAATGTTAGTGAATTTCCACTGCGACTATTTATTCATGTTTTTAAATTGTTGTGTTTGATGCACTTTTATGTATATGGCTTTTATCCGAATAAAGTATCTTTTGAACTTGAACTTGAATAGCGTCCACCTTATATTGCGTCTAGTATGTGTGGTGCAAAGCTTGCTACATGTGTGAAATATTAGGAGGGTTTCACATTGAGCTTTCAACCTGCCATCAAGTATATATTTGTAAATAATGTGTAGCATTGAGTAGTGTTTGTGTAATAATGTTCTTTTCTTTTTTACAAGTTATAGCCCTATCTGGACAATGCTTTATTAAGTGTTGTTTGTAAAGATACTACTCGTAAATCCCTTTGTGAATAGCAAACAGTTGTAAACTTACACAAAAGTATATGTTTAGCTTTCTGAATTAAGCCTATTGTGTTTAATAATTTGTTGTGTCTTGTACAGGTTGGATGCCCCCCATTAAATTCCTCTCACTCTTCCATCTCCTCACCCTCTACTCTTCCTCATTTACAATTTGGCACTTGCAGGAAGGAGCTGAGTGGTGGGTGATTCAGGTGAGGATATGGCAGAAGTGGGCAAGTTTGTGTAATCAGCTGAGATCTGAGTCTGAAAACGATAATCCAACACCTCAACACTACACCACCCACCACATTGTCACATTATACATAGTAGCAGCACAGAACAAAATGGGCAGACAGGGCAAGAGACAGATGGTCAGTGAACCACTCATTCGGGAGCTGCTGAACCTCTTTACCACTAAATTCGAATTATTGTTTTCTAAACATAAAACATCTATAAATACAGTACGTCAAGTATTAGGATGCAAGAAAGCGCAAATTTGCTAAATTGATGGACATAATGGTTTGTATATCTGAAGCTACAGGCTACAAATTGGATGAAAAGTGAGGGATTAAGGAGTGCCAAATTTGGTTCTACCCAGGGCGCAATCTGAGCAAAGGCCGTCCCTGCCTGAAGTCTTAGGGCCTGATTCACAAAGGTAAACTTAGAGATGAAGTCTAGGTTTACCTTTGTGAATCAGGTCCTCTGTGGATAAGCTTATGTGTTTGGGGTACAGGACTAAGGATATACGGTAAAGGGTTTGGCAATTAGTGTTAAGAGTTTAGGCTATGGGAATTAATGGCTAAATTGTTACAGGTATAGGATTGAATGTTTGGGTAGATGGTTTGAGAGAATGGACTCTATGGTATAGGGGTTAAGGGTATTGGGATTAAGTATATATGGGTTAAGTGTGTAGAGTAAATGTTACATGTTTAAGACTATAGTGACAAGAGGCTGGAGTATACATTTAAGTTCTTGGGGTCCAAGGATAAAACCTTGAGGGATTGGAGTACAGGGCTAAGAGTTACTGTCTGTTGGTATAAGGGTCAAGGCTGTAGGGAATATGGGTTAAGAGGTGGTGGGTCGTGTTATATATTTAAGGCATTGAGGGTAATGGCTAGGAATAATGGGTAAAGAGTAAAGTGTAAAGGAATATGGAATTCAGTAAAATGTTTGAGGGCTTTTAGTTAAAGGCTAGGTGGGGCATGGGTACATGGTACTCATTGTTTGCAGTATATTGTTAAAGGTTTTGGGAACAAGGCTCACGGTAATTGGTAATGGGTTAAACTCTGCAATTGCATGTGTTAATGTCACAGGGTGCTGATAGGTATTACAGGACTTTTAAGAATAGAAATAACTGTAGCACTTAATGTGTTAAATTAAATAGGTGTTGTTGCTTATCACAGTTTCACTGTGTTTATTTTTGTAAATCCATTTCCAATTTGTATGTATGAAAATTTAGAATTTATGAAATTAGAAGTGCTAAGAGAAAAATGATGCTTTGTTTCAGTGAAAAAAAAAATAATAGGAATGTTTGGTTGGCAACTCAGAAGGGACTGGCCATAAAACTCACTGCCCCCTCAAATCCTAATTGCAATCCTTACTGCAAAGTGTAAGACACCAGGCTTGTTGCATTCTACCCATGTTCTACATCATGCTGGGGTTAACATCACATGGTCATAGAACTGAGTCAATGTGCAATTTGGTATGTTTAATAAATTTCTGTTGAAAAATTTGAGCACAAAAGATATAATCAATAACATGTTTGATAAACTGAATTGAAAACCCATAACTAAGACAACATGGTCTATGCTTATCCCAGCTCATGCTGGTAATTTTCATGCCCTTAAACGTCAGGTGCCATGTTTGAGGGAGTATTGCACCCATTTTTGGCTTGCACGTTCCATCCTTTTCCAGATGCCTTCCTTTAGTTGAGGAACTTTAACTTGCAGCAAGAGTCATTCCCACCCATAACCATTGTTACTTAAAATGCAGTCATGTTCTTTGATGACTCAGTTGTTCTGATGATCAAGACTTGAAGTGGTATGTGCTTAGTGTGAATTTATGTAGTGTTTTTTTTTTACAGAGATCAGGGCAGAGAAAATTTCATGACATGGACTCAGAACTCAGTGCATTCTGCCAGCCATAACAATCAGGGAGCAGATTTACTAAGGACTTGCATTGTCCTCGTGTGATATAAGGCAATGCAAGTCCTAATCTGGGATTTACTAATCAGAGTAAAGCCACTTTGCATGGCTGTGCATGGATTAGTAAATACAGAGGGACAAGTTTACTAAGATTTTGCATCAGGGTTGTATCACTTTTTGTGGCACAGCCTGGTACAAAACATTTTTTGTTACTAACTGAGCCATGCAAAGCCACTTTGTATGGCTTTGTGTGGTCTAGTAAACATAAAGTAAAGCAAGGGAGCACATAGCGCTGCCTTGTGTTACCTTGTGTTGAGAAGGCATTTCATGGATGGAGCATGGGCTCTCCCATGCACCCACCCATGGATTTTGATGCATTCCCACATTTACAAATACTTGCAAACCTTGGAAATGTGTCAGAATGCTACACCTCCCCCAGTGAGGAATAACAAGGAAACATATGTATATTTCTTCTTTTTATTTCCTCTTTCCACGACTGCTACATTTTGCAGCAAACATAGAAAGAGGAAAATGTCATCAAGGATTGCTTTTCTGCAGGAAGGTGTCCCTTCCTCCACAGAATTATCCTGTCTGTAACACAGGCCCCCTTGCACCATGGTGCAAGGGTGCCTGCATTGGCGCTAGGCAGGGCACAGTCTGGCAGCGCTAGGAGGCAGCATAAAGGCAGAATATCTTAATTGATATGGTATATTCCTGCTGTATCTCTTTCATGCAATGCAGCACAGCACAGCAACGTTCCTTGCTGCCTTGCATGGTGTAAAACAAGTAGCAAATCTGTCCAAATGTAACACATAGCAGGGCTCAGCGCTGCCTTGCATTAGTTTGCATAAGCTATGCATTACATGGGTCGAGTATGGCGTTCCCATGCATCCACTTATTTATTCAGATGCAAACCCAGATTTATAAAGACTGGTAAACCTGGGTGTGCGCCAAATTGATATGCATACCCTACAGAGGCGCACCAAGGAGAAATATTTTTATTTCTCCTTGTTACTCTTCTTTCCATTTATCCTGCATACTACAGCACAAATAGAAAGAGGGTTATGTCTCTAAGGATTGTTCTTCTGCAGGAAGGTGTCCCTTCCTGCACAAAAAGAACACAGACACCCTTGCACTATGGTGCAAGGGTGCCACATTGGCGCTAGGCAGAACATTGGTGCCAGTGCAAGAAGAGACCAATAATGCTTAAAATCTTTGTAAATATGGATCATTTTTGTCCTCTCCTTTTCACACAACGCAGCACACCAATTTTTCTTGCTGTGTTGCTTGAAATATTGGGAAATCTACCCCTGATCTCTAAAAGGCAATCTTGAGCAAATAGTCTTGGGCTAGAGAAACATTTTCAGCACGTTTGTTACTACTCGTTTATGGTGTCCTCTAAGAAGTTTGGTTTTTATCCACCAGCATCCTTATATTGTCAGGTTGAGCACAAAATGGGTAGAGAAGTCAGTGTCCCTCGTGGATGGTAGCCCGCTTGTACTTGCCTATTGTATATACTGGCCCATGCGGAAGGATGATTACCCAGTAGTCACTCAGGGCCTCATTTACCCACACTCTTGTACCACTGGAACATCACATCACCATATTTATAGGCCGTTCAACACCCATGGAATCTGAAGCATTCCCAGATTTATGAGAAATCGTAAACCTGAGACTGCGTCAGAACCTAACGCCACCCCAGAAGTGGCGTTAGGGAAGCGCAATGAGGTTTTAATTTCTCCTCGTACTTTCCTTTTTTCTGCAGCACCCATAGAAAAAGGAAATCGTATGAACTGACTGATTTTGTGCAGGTGCAGGAAGGTGTCCCTTCCTGCACAAAATCAATCAGCCCTGCAACAGAGGCACTTTTGCACTATGGTACACGAGCTCCTGCGTTTGCACACGGCAGCCCATTGTGCACAGGGGAAAAGGGCAGGATTGTGCCATATCACATAGATATGGCGCTTTCCTGCCCTTTCGTTTTGATGTAGGGCAGCGCAGCAAGATTCCTTGTGGCGCTGCCCTACGCCCAACCTTCATAAATGAGGCCCTCAATCCTCTACTCCTACTAAGTGCTGAATGATGGAAGCGGCCATGCTGCCTTCAGGCACTGATCCCAATACGACTACTTAGTAAGGTGCTGTGACTAACTGTTAGGGCAGAAGAGTCAAATCAGGTTTGTGGTGGAACATGATGTAGTCTCTCATCTTTCCCAAATATTCGGTCTTGGTATAAGTTCCACTTGACAACATAATTTTACACTTCATGTGTTCTTCATGGAAGGAGGACCGAGGGACATGGGAACAGATTTTTTAAAAATGTGCCCGTTTGTAATGGATGTGAACGTGTTACCCCACAGCAAGCTGAGTGAGATGAATAATGCACAGAAAGTGCTGCAGACTTCCCCAACATGCTGATAATCATCGGGGTAAGACATATGATAGAAGGATATGCATGGAGTACTCAGGTAGAGGGACTTCATCCAGATGGTGATGCCATTCTCAAGAAGATTCATGCCCATCTGTCAAAATAACTGACAGCGCTTTTAATGGAAGATAGGAGATTACTGACGTGGTCAGCAGTAAATATAGGATATTCAAATCTCCCCTTTATATTAGAAAGTGTATTCTGTTCTTGGGAAATTAGAATAATGGGTGAAATCAATCAATTTAACTGTAGGGGCCTGATTTTAAGATTAGGAGACAGAGTAGGGTCAGCCAGAATGACAGAAGACTTTACTGTCACCATACTTAGAGGTGACCACCTGCCCAGTGGTCATCTCTGTGCATTGAAAGGAACCACCATAATGACAGTTTATTTCAATGGACTAACATTTTGATGGATGGCCAGTTTTGGTTTTGTAATGGGGTGGTTGTTTTAGAAAAACAAAAAACGAATAACCCCTGCATGCTGGGCATTAATTGTTTTTTCCTGTACCTCACCACCAGGTTTTTCCTGGTGGGGACCGACGGGAAAAAATAGTCATTAAACTGTCCACTCTGGTGGCTGGTGTAATATCTTTCCTCTAACAGACCCTATTCTGTCAGGCCATCAAACATGGGGGCAGATTTACAAGAAAGTGACGCATCTGTATAGATGCGTCACTTTCCCGGCGCCACCCTCAGAAACCCTTGCGCCACCATAGATGCGCCGTATTTACAATACGGCGCACTATGCCGCAAGGATTGACAGATGCGTCAGAAATTCTGACGCATCTGTTGGCGGAAAAGTCATGCATTGCTGGAGTCGTGTCGCAAGCACGACGCAACTCCAGCAATGTGTGTTGAGGCCTATTCCCACTACACTGCATCACTACTTACGCCTGCTTCAAGCAGGCGTAAGGTTTTGACGCAGTGGCGTCCTAAAAGTGGTGCAGTGAAATCTTGTAGATTTCACTGCGTCATTTTAACGAGGCCTTCCTGCGTGGGAACGCCCCCCTGCATACGGTATACCTGACGCAGGTATAATGTGATGCAGAGCTTTACAATGTGACGCATCTCCCTAGATGCGTCACGTTGTAAATAGGCCGCATTTTTTACGCTGCCGATGCGTCACAAAAGTGACGCAACAGCAGCGTAAAAGTGACGCAAGGGGCTTGTAAATCTTCCCCAAAGTACTCTGTTGATGGAGCAAAGGCGGACTTAGTCGTAAGAGTTGTACAGGTGTCCCATCTCTAAATGAGGCAGGCTGACCGAGAGTTTGGTGGTGAGGGCACATTGTCACATTTCCGACTGAATGCCCAGTCCACCAAACTCTAAATCTGGCCCTATTTTGGATGATACTGTGATAAAACTTCCAATATTACCATTAGGAGGTGGGCCTCGGATATATATGGGACATCCCAGCATTTTTGTTAGAAGGCTTCAACCTCTCCTGAAAGAAGACTTTTGGAAATTAGCCAGGTTTACCTTCGCGATAATGGTTGGGTCCTTATGTATCAAGCCGTTTTGCAGTTGCAAAACTTACAACTGGCTAAGATCATAGGTCTTGTGACTACAAAAATGCAAGTCAAATATATAAAAGAAAAACTATGAGTCACAATTAACATCACAACTTGCAAAATGACCTTTGCAACTGGTTGCGACTTGATTGAGGAGAAGCATGAACAGGGAAATTGTCTTCTCTTGCTGAATCGCAATGAAATGGGTTAATAGTTTGTTAACACGTTTGTAATTCTAACCCATTCATTTACTACTGACTTTAATGAATGGTGAAATCTGTCCCACTGCCACACTGAAAGTATGGGCCCATGCCCAAAGGAGCACACATAGGTAGAAGGAACAACCATTCGACTGCCCCAGGTGTCTCTTCATGCATAATCATGAGACAGGAGTTTTGGTGCCCCCCCCCCCCGCATACATCAGTTACAGCTCACAACTCCAGCCTCGTCGTATTGCAAACAAAACCTGACTGCTTTCCAACAAGTTCTCCTTAAATCTTATGTCTCATAATTGTAAGATCAACTGCTTACTTCTAAAAGTCAAGGCTAGGCTATTGCAAATAATTCTCAGTGCTTCATCAATAGCTCTCAAGAAACAAGCATCCATTACATTTTACAATTCAATAATACTTTGCCGTGCCATTCGATAACAACAGTGGGGCTACAGAAAGCGCATAGAACTTTGAACCTGGAATTCTGTATGTAGCACTAAAAAAACTCTTAAATGCTGCAGTTTGTTTCCCTTTGCTTATTCGTAGATGTCAATATTTGCAAGAAAAAATGTAAGGTACTTTTCACAGGTTATTTTTAAAATGTTTTGCATTGCTTATTTTTAGGTTGACCCTAGACAGCGCTTGCGCTGTCTGGAAGATCTGTTGTATGCACTTTGTGGGCTCTGGAGATCAGCTTTAGGTTTGTCTGCTTCCACTTTTGCTTAGGGGCTCTTTTTTCTGTTCAACTGCCTCTATTTAACTGTCTTGATAGAAAACGACCAGTAGAGGTCAGTAAAATACAATAATTGCTTTCTGCTTAGGGACTTTATTTTTCTGGTAACTGCCTCTATTTAACTTACTTGATAGAAAACGACCATAGTAGTCAGTAAAATACCAGAATCACTTTAGCATTCCCTAGATTCCAGGCCATAGAAACTTGTCTTCCACAAGCACCCGTAGGCAAGAATTTTTTTTTTTAAATCTTCTATTTTCAGTTATATGACCACCGACGGCCCTGATTTTATATTAAAAACAAAGCTTTGGACAATACCATTTCCCACCGATAGGCAGTATTTCTCTCCAAGGGTTCCCATACCTGGCATGTTCCGCAGTTTGGTGCTTACTTTCCCTCCATGTTAAAGAACAGTAGATGTTTCAGCACCCAGGCTAATGTGCTGCATAGCTTGATACATATAAGGTCCCAAATGTGAGACCGATTGCATTGCAAATGCTTGTTTAGCATTGGCAAAGGTTTTAATGTCATTTGTTCGGGCGTGAATTCAAGATTACTGAAACCTTATTTGAAATTTTGGAAATTATATCGGGAAATTGTGAATTGTACTTGTATGGCTATAAACTTTGAAAGTGGCAGCGATTTTAACTCATTTGTTCTCAGATTCCATTTTATAAAGGAATGATTTTTTGATGTAACATTCATATCAATCAATCAATCAGGGTTCTTGTAGAGGCCGACTAATCACCCATAAGGGTCGCAAGGTGCTGAGGGAAGAGGGGTTCTCCAGGGTTCTGCAGTTCAGTTGAAGAACCAGGTCTTGAGGTTCTTCCTGAATTGAGGCAGTGACAGTAATTGCCTGAGATGCAGAGGTAGGGAGTTCCAGGTCTTTGCAACGAGGTAGGAGAAGGAAGTTCCTCCAGCCAAGGTCTTGCAGATCCATGGAATAATGGCCAGGGCCAAATGGGTGGAGAGGTGATGTCTGGTCAGTGTGTAGAAGGAGAGGCGGTGGTTGAGGTTATTGGGTCCGATGTTTTGGAGGGCTTTGTAGGTGTGCTTGAGGAGCTTGAAGGTGATTCTTTTGTTGATCACAAGCCAGTGGAGGTCTCTCAGGTAACCGGAGATATGGCTTCAGTGGGAGCTGTCTAGAATAAGTCTGGTGGAGGCATTCTGAATGTGCTGCAATTTCTTTTGGAGTTTTTGAGTCAAGCCAGCATAGAGTGCATTGCTGTAGTCAATCTTGATGCTGATGAGCGGCTGGGTGACCATTCTCCTGGACTCAGTGGGGATCCATTTGAAGGTTTTTTGGAGCAGGCAAGGCGTGTGGAAGCAGGGGGATGATACAGCATTGATTTGGTGGTTCATAATGAGTGAGGAGTCGAGGATGATGCTGAGGTTGTGTGCATGGTCGGTGGGTGTGGGGGTGCTCCGGGGGCTGCTGGTCACCAGGAGTTGACCCAAGTGGAGAGATTGGAGCCTAGGATGAGGACTTCGGTTTTGTTGGAGTTAAATTTGAGGCAGCTCTCCTTCATCCAGTTGGCTACTGCCTTCGTCTCGTCCTGGAAGTTACTCTTAGTGGCTGTAGATTCAACAGTGAGAGAGAGAATCAGCTTTGTGTCATCGGCATAGGAGACAATGTTGAGTCTGTGGTTTCTGACAATGGATGCAAGTGGGGTCATATTGATGTTGAAGAGGGTAGGGCTCGGAGAGGAGCCCTGAGGGACTCCATAGCTGTTCTCTGTAGGTTCTGAGGAGAACGGTGGGAGCCTGTCTCTCTGGGTTCAGCCGGTGAGGAAGGAGCAGATCCACTCTGTAGGAGAGTAGGATCTGCTTCACATGGGTACCCCCACTTTTTGCTGATGCTTCACTGTTTTTAGACCTTAGTCTGGCTGGGGCCCTGCTAATCAGAACCCCAGCCTAGCTGCTTCCTCTTTAAAATGGTTTCCATGTGCCTTAGGCACATCACTGATTGGAATCTGGAGTGCCCTTATAAGTCCCTAGTATATGGTATACTATGTACCCAGGGCATAGGTACCTCAGAGGCCTGCCAGGGGCTGCAGCATGTATTATGCCACCCCTGGAAGGCCATCCAAACTGACACCACAGGTCTGCTACTGCAGCCTGGGTAAGGTGGTGCATGCACCCCTTACTGTGATATAGGCTACCTATATCACTACATACCTACACACATATAAACCTATAAGTCACTCCTATGGCAGGCCTTGTCAATCCTGAAGGCAGAGTGCATGGTTCCTATGTGAGAGGGTGCCCCTGCATGAGCAGGGCCCCTCTGCAGCGGTCGGAGACCCTTCTCTGATGCTGTTTGTAGTGCAGCCTGACCATATACTCTTAAGCGCATTATAACCTCGCGTTAAATGCTAACTTTGGGATGGCTGCACCGAAACATGTCGTGTTTGGTGTCAAACATCTTGGAATACTACCCCCCGCCAATTCTGGCGGCGGGGGTAGCATTCCACCCTTCTAGAGGGAGAGACATGTTAACCCTGGCTTGCCCGGTAACTTCTTTCTAAAGCCCTGGCATCACAAAATGGATGCTGCTGCCACAGACACAAGTCTGGCCTCCTGCTGCTGGACGAAACTCCGGCAGGGGAGGCCTGGACAATAGGTTTCCTGTCGCAGGGAGGTGTAACCACCTCCCCAGACAGGATAATGTGTATTGGGGCTGGGCGGGAGCACTCTTGGGTGCTTTGAAGTCCTGCACTGGGGGCACATTTGGTGTCCCTGTGCATACCCCAGTTCAAACCGGATCAGGGGCTTCCAGCCCCTGCTTTGGCGCGAACTGGACAAAGGGAAAGGGGTGTAGCCACCCCTCTGCCCTGACCCACCCATAGGTGGGGCCACAGAGTAAGTCCAACCCCTAAACTTAGTATAAGTATAGGAACCCAGTCCTTAGGACTTTAGATTATCCCTGGACGAAACTCTGACACAGAATCCTGGACCTTCGACGCTCTACTACAAGATTAGAGGACTGAAGAATCTCCCTTGGGGTCAAGGAGTGACTCCCCTGCTTGGCAGGCACCAAAGAAGCAATTGTCCGGTCTGCATCTCTGAAGCTCCCGTCGGACGCCGAAGTCTTTGCATCACCAGAGGTGGATTTCCAGACTTCCCCGAGGCTGCCCTGAGTCCCCAGCAAAGCTGAGGCCCGTAGCTGTCGTGGGTAACGTGGAACCGTGACCCCTGGACACCGCAGCGCATTTGCAAGTGCATCCTCTTCTGGGTCTCCCACGAAGTCGTGCTTTGGGCTCCGAGTAGCCCCAGCCTCCAGCACCAACTGCACCGAAGATCACTGGCCTCCACTCCACGAGTGTCCTGTGAGCCAGATCCACGTGCACCGTCTCGAGGCTCCTTTGCGGTCGCTAGCCCGTTGGCTAGTAGCCCTTCACGAAGGCCAATCCTTTTCTTCTTGGGCTCCCTGGTTGCTCCAGGCTTGCCCTCACTTACCCTTGCTGGGTGAGTTCCTCAGACCTTGCTGGTCTGCACAATCGTCAATCTTCAACTTCATCAAGACTTGCCGTTGCCAAGGCTTGTTGGGTCCAATCCGGTCGCCGATGCCTCAGCACTCGACAGACATCGTGTACCAGCCCGAATCCTGCTCCTGGTTGCCGACAACGCCTCCTGGACCTCGTGGCTGAAGAGTCAAGACGACCGTCAACGTACCTGAAGCACCCGACATCGGTGGGCATCTGCTCATCGCCTTCCTGGTCACTGGCTAGTGACCCAGACTCTGTCCCCTCTGCTTTCAGGTTCTTCAGATCTCCGATCCACTCTTGGATCCACCCGGACACTTTCCACTTGGTCGCCAGCAGCACTTTGCAGCAGATCGCCATTCAAATCGACGACGAAACCCGACCCCGAAAGGCACCTATGCACCCGGCTTCCCTGGGTGAGGTAACACGAGTACTCCGGTGCTCCCGTGGGTAGAGACTCTAGAAAGACCTAGTTCTCAAAGGGTTTGCTCCAAGTCCTCCTTTAAGTGTCCCTTTTCTTTAAATTCCTGATCGCGACTTTTCCCATAGAAGTTAACGGCGATTCGCGGCTGTGTATATACACTGCACGCGTCCCCCGTGGGTCCCCTGTGTCACTACCTTGGGTGGTTCCTTGTGGTCCAAGCACTTCTACAGGCTCTAGGCCTAGTGTCTAGCTCAGTCGTGGTTCTTATACCACTTTATTGGTATATGGTTTGGTACGCCCCTAGGGCCCAAACGTGTATTTGTGCTATTACTGTGTTTAAATAACTTGTAACTTATGTACTTCGAACTCTAGCCTCATAAAGAGACTAGAGGGGTGTGTTTAGCAATAAATACATATATTTTGAATATATACCTGGTGTGGTGCTCTTTCATTTGGTCACTCAAGAGATTATAGACTGGTAAAACAAGCTGCTTTACATTCCTTCAAGACTTAGCCTGAAGGCTGCTCTCCATAGCTACCACTAGGATAGCTTTCAATAAAGGTTGTCTTTAACCTATCTCCAATAAGGGGTTGTTTGGACTGGTGCAAGGTGCCCACTATAATTAGTGGACAGCATATACCAGGCCAACTTCTCACATTGGTGTGCAGCGTGTGGGATTCCAGCTTGCTATTGTTTTACCAGATAATCTCAATTGAATTGATCAACTGAAAACCACTAAAGGTACCTAAGGTACATATAAATTAAGTTTACTATACAGTAAGTTCTACTGAACTTAGAGTTGTGTGTTAAGGGATAGCACAACCCTTTCTACAACTCAAGAGAGTTTAGTAGGCCACACTAGAGTAGGTAGTGCATACACCACACCACACTAGTAATGTCTTCAAAGCCAGGACCTAGAGAGTCCTTGCCAGAAGCCACTGGGCTTCTTCCCTCCAAGTATGATACACTCCCATTCTTGGAATTGAGAGCATTATGCAACTTGAGGAAACTGAAGACAGGCCAAAGTCCCACCACCCAACATCTTAGAGAGATGTTGGAGGCTTATGATCTCAGCAGGCCCTTAGGGACTGAAGGGGTAGGAGCAGAGGGTGGGGCAGAAGATGAGGATGGGGCCAGGGGTAGCAACACCCCTAACCCCCCCTCTGGAACTGACCAGGAGGGTGACAATGACCCTGACCTGGATAACCCAATCCCTCCTGTGGAAGATGAGGAGGAGGATCAGAATGACCTCCACTTTGTCCCCCCAGGAAGGATTATGAGTGTGCCTAGAAGGTCTAGATCTCCTTCTCAGGAGTCTAACCACTCTAGCACCTCAATAGGGACCTCTGTCTCCTCTCATAGGAGGGAATCCTCTCATGAGAGGAGAAAGAGGCTGATTCAGTATGAGGAAGCTCAGCTTGAACTCAGAAGACAGCAATTGGCCCTAGACAGGGAGTCCCTAGATCTCTTTAGAGAGAGAAAAAAGATGGGACTAGAGTCCCATGGTGGCAGCAATATCCCTAGAGATAGGGAAAGGTCTTATGACCATAGAAACCTGAGCAAGATAGTCCCTCCCTACCAGAGTGGGGATGACATCCACAAATGGATAACTGCTCTAGAGAGGGCCTGTAAAGTACAGAAGGTCCCTCAGGGGCAGTGGGCAGCAATCTTGTGGCTCTCCTTTGCAGACAAAGGTAGAGACAAGCTCCTCACTGTAAGAGAAGAGGATGCTGATAATTACAAGGTCTTGAAGAGTGCTCTTATTGATGGGTTTGGCCTAACCACTGAACAATACAGGTTAAAGTTCAGAGATGCCCAAAAAGCACAGACTCAAGACTGGGTAGACTATGTGGATTGTTCTGCTAAGGCTCTGGAAGGCTGGTTGATGGGCAGTAAGGTGTGTGACTTCTCAGGATTGTACAATCTGATAATGAGGGAGCAGATTCTTAATAACTGTCAAAATCAGCTGTTGCATCAGTACCTGGTGGACTCTGATCTGACCTCTCCCCAAGAATTGGGAAAGAAGGCAGACAAATGGGTCAGAACCAGGGTGAGGCAGAAGGTACAGAACCAAGGTGGTGACCCTAAGAAGCAAGATTCTAAGAACTCTGATAAGGGTGGGGAGAAGGGTAAAGACCAGAAGTCTTCACAAGGGCCCCAAAAATCTTCTTCAGGTGGGGATTCACAGTCTAATAAAGGGAAAGGCCAAAAGAAACCATGGTGCAAGGTCTGTAAGCAAAAGACCCACTGGACCAGTGATTGCACCAAGTCCAAAGACTCTAATCCAGCCCCCACCAATGCCCCTAAGGCACCTGTTCCCCCTAGTACAGTTACAGTTGGTGGGAGTGCTCCAGCCAAGGGTTTAGTAGGGTTGACCCTGGGTACTGAGTTGGGCTCTGACCTAGTCAGAGAACTCACTCAGGCTGTGTTAGTCTGTGATGGAGGCATGGATGTGACCTCCTCTGTGAGTCCCAGTAATCTGGGCAAGTACAGACAACAGCCTTTAATCAATGGAAGAGAGGCTTTGGCATTTAGGGACACAGGGGCAAGTGTCACAATGGTGACACAAGACCTTGTGGATCCTGGGCAAGTTATACTTGGTGAAATGTACCAAGTGACCAATGCTAGCAATGTCAGAACAGACCATACTCTGGCAGTTGTTAACTTCTCCTGGGGAGGGGTAACTGGCCTTAAGAAGGTTGTGGTAAGTGCAGACCTACCAGTTGAATGCTTGCTTGGCAATGACTTAGAAACTTCAGCTTGGGCAGAAGTGGAGCTCAGGACTCATGCAGAAATGCTGGGCATCCCTGCAGATGTGTTTGCTGTGACCAGGTCACAGGCCAAAATGTCTAAAACTGAACAGGCCTTGGATTCTGGAATAATGGACCAAGTGCCTTCCAAGAGGAGGAGTAGTAGGGTAAAGGCAGTGCCTTCCCCTTGGCTCAGAAGGAAGATCAGTCCCTTGAGGGGGATGATCTCAGTCCTGAGGAAGGAACTGTCCCAGAGGAGCTTGAACCTGACCAGGTTGAGTTCTTGGGGACAGGGGGACCTTCCAGGGCAGATCTGAGCCAGGAGCAGCAGAGCTGCCCCTCTCTTGAACCCCTCAGACAGCAAGCTGCTGCTGAGGCTGCTGGGAAAGCTAGTGGTCCCCATACAGTGTATTGGGATGATGGACTCCTGTACTCAGAGTGTAGAGACCCCAAGCCTGGTGCCACCAGGAGGTTGGTTATACCTCTAAAGTTCAGGGGCTTCCTATTGACCCTAGCCCATGATATTCCCTTAGCAGGTCACCTGGGCCAGAACAAGACTTGGGACAGAATTGTCCCTCACTTTCACTGGCCCCACATGTCTGAAGACACCAAGGAGTTTTGTCGCTCCTGTGTAACCTGCCAGGCCAGTGGCAAGGCAGGTGGCACTACAAAGGCCCCCCTGATACCACTACCTGTGGTGGGGGTGCCCTTTGAAAGGGTGGGGATTGATATTGTTGGTCCCATGGATCCCCAAACAGCATCTGGGCACAGGTTTATCCTGGTGGTAGTGGATCATGCCACCAGGTACCCAGAGGCTATTCCCCTTAGGACCACTACAGCACCTGTGGTGGCAAGAGCCCTCCTGGGAGTTTTCTCAAGAGTGGGCTTTCCTAAGGAGGTTGTATCAGACAGGGGTGCTAACTTTATGTCTGGTTACTTAAAAGCAATGTGGAAGGAGTGTGGAGTGACTTACAAGTTCACCACACCCTATCACCCACAATGCAATGGTTTAGTTGAGAGATTCAACAAAACCTTGAAGGGCATGATTAAAGGGCTCCCAGAAAAGCTTAGGCGAAGATGGGACATACTCTTGCCCTGCCTTTTATTTGCATACAGGGAGGTGCCTCAAAAGGGGGTTGGCTACAGCCCTTTTGAACTTTTGTTTGGTCACCCTGTCAGGGGTCCATTGTGCTTGGTGAAGGAAGGATGGGAGTTACCTCTCAAGCCCCCAAAGCAAGACATAGTGGACTATGTACTTGGTCTCCGCTCCCGGATGGCTGAGTATATGAAAAAGGCAACTAAAAACCTTGAGGCTAGCCAGGAACTTCAGAAAGCTTGGCATGACCAAAAGGCTGTACTGACTGTTTACCAGCCAGGACAGAAGGTGTGGGTGTTGGAGCCAGTGGCCCCAGCAGCTCTCCAAGACAAATGGAGTGGACCCCACACTATTGTTGAACAGAAGGGTGAGGTTACCTACTTAGTAGACCTAGGAACACCCAGGAGTCCCCACAGGGTTCTCCATGTCAACAGGTTAAAACCATATGTGGACAGGGCAGACATGGGCTTGCTCATGGCTACTGATGAAGGGCAGGAGGAAGAGAGTGACCCACTCCCTGACCTGCTCTCACAGAACCCTGACGATGGGTCAGTAGATGGTGTAGCCTTGGCAGGCAGCCTCACTACCCAGCAGCAAACTGATTGTAGACAGGTGCTCAATCAGTTTAGACACATGTTTTCACTGACACCCAGTCAGACCACCTGGTGCACTCATGAAGTGGACACTGGGGACAGTCTGCCTATTAAAAATAAGATTTATAGGCAACCTGACCATGTCAGGGACTGTATCAGGACTGAAGTCCAGAAAATGTTGGATTTGGGAGTTATTGAACCCTCAGATAGCCCTTGGGCTAGTCCAGTGGTCCTTGTGCCAAAACCTCACACCAGTGGTGGAAAAAGAGAGATGAGGTTTTGTGTGGACTACAGGGGTCTCAATGCAGTCACTAGGACTGATGCCCATCCAATACCTAGGGCAGATGAGCTAATAGATACTTTGGCCTCAGCCAAATATCTAAGCACATTTGACCTGACAGCTGGCTACTGGCAGATCAGACTAGCTGATGATGCAAAGCCAAAGACAGCATTCTCAACCCCTAGTGGGCATTATCAATTTGTGGTAATGCCCTTTGGTCTGAAGAATGCACCTGCCACTTTTCAGAGGTTGGTGAATACAGTCCTCACAGGTCTGGAAGCCTATAGTGCAGCATATCTAGATGATATTGCTGTCTTTA
Source organism: Calotriton arnoldi (assembly GCA_963921515.1). Lineage (NCBI taxonomy): Eukaryota > Metazoa > Chordata > Amphibia > Caudata > Salamandridae > Calotriton > Calotriton arnoldi. The sequence continues at coordinate 27,520 of CAWUFW010022554.1, read as the reverse complement.
GCTCCACCTGGGAGGATCACCTGGTCCACCTCAGGAATGTTTTACAGGCCCTGCAAAAGGCAGGCCTGACTATCAAGGCCACCAAGTGCCAGATAGGGCAGAGTCAGGTTGTGTACCTGGGCCACCTTGTGGGTGGAGGCCAGGTTCAACCACTGCAGAGCAAGATTCAGACCATCATGGACTGGACTGCTCCAACTACCCAGACTCAGGTGAGAGCCTTTTTAGGCCTGACTGGGTACTATAGGAGATTTGTCAAAGGGTATGGATCAATAGTGACACCCTTGAATGACTTAACTTCTAAGAAAATGCCCAAGAAAGTTCAGTGGACAGCTAACTGTCAAAAGGCATTTGATGACCTGAAGCAGGCCATGTGCACTGCTCCCATTCTACAGAGTCCTGATTACTCCAAGAAGTTCATTGTTCAAACTGATGCATCTGAATTGGGGGTAGGGGCTGTACTGTCACAATTGAATGAAGAAGGTCAGGATCAGCCAGTAGCTTTCATTAGCAGAAGGCTGACCCCTAGAGAGAAACGTTGGTCAGCCATTGAGAGGGAGGCCTTTGCTGTGGTCTGGGCTCTGAAGAAGTTGAGGCCATACTTGTTTGGTACTCACTTCCTTGTTCAAACAGACCATAAGCCCCTCTTATGGCTAAAACAAATGAAGGGTGAAAACCCCAAACTGCTTAGGTGGTCCATTTCCCTACAGGGGATGGACTTCACAGTGGAACATAGACCTGGGAGTAACCATGCCAATGCAGATGGACTCTCTAGGTACTTCCACTTAGAACATGAAGACTCAACTGGTCAAGGTTAGTTTAATGTCCCTACGTTTGGGGGGGGGGGTTGTGTAGGAGAGTAGGATCTGCTTCACATGGGTACCCCCACTTTTTGCTGATGCTTCACTGTTTTTCGACCTTAGTCTGGCTGGGGCCCTGCTAATCAGAACCCCAGCCTAGCTGCTTCCTCTTTAAAATGGTTTCCATGTGCCTTAGGCACATCTCTGATTGGAATCTGGAGTGCCCTTATAAGTCCCTAGTATATGGTATACTATGTACCCAGGGCATAGGTACCTCAGAGGCCTGCCAGGGGCTGCAGCATGTATTATGCCACCCCTGGAAGGCCATCCAAACTGACACCACAGGTCTGCTACTGCAGCCTGGGTAAGGTGGTGCATGCACCCCTTACTGTGATATAGGCTACCTATATCACTACATACCTACACACATATAAACCTATAAGTCACTCCTATGGCAGGCCTTGTCAATCCTGAAGGCAGAGTGCATGGTTCCTATGTGAGAGGGTGCCCCTGCATGAGCAGGGCCCCTCTGCAGCGGTCGGAGACCCTTCTCTGATGCTGTTTGTAGTGCAGCCTGACCATATACTCTTAAGCGCATTATAACCTCGCGTTAAATGCTAACTTTGGGATGGCTGCACCGAAACATGTCGTGTTTGGTGTCAAACATCTTGGAATACTACCCCCCACCAATTCTGGCGGCGGGGGTAGCATTCCACCCTTCTAGAGGGAGAGACATGTTAACCCTGGCTTGCCCGGTAACTTCTTTCTAAAGCCCTGGCATCACAAAATGGATGCTGCTGCCACAGACACAAGTCTGGCCTCCTGCTGCTGGACGAAACTCCGGCAGGGGAGGCCTGGACAATAGGTTTCCTGTCGCAGGGAGGTGTAACCACCTCCCCAGACAGGATAATGTGTATTGGGGCTGGGCGGGAGCACTCTCTGGGTGCTTTGAAGTCCTGCACTGGGGGCACATTTGGTGTCCCTGTGCATACCCCAGTTCAAACCGGATCAGGGGCTTCCAGCCCCTGCTTTGGCGCGAACTGGACAAAGGGAAAGGGGTGTAGCCACCCCTCTGCCCTGACCCACCCATAGGTGGGGCCACAGAGTAAGTCCAACCCCTAAACTTAGTATAAGTATAGGAACCCAGTCCTTAGGACTTTAGATTATCCCTGGATGAAACTCTGACACAGAATCCTGGACCTTCGACGCTCTACTACAAGATTAGAGGACTGAAGAATCTCCCTTGGGGTCAAGGAGTGACTCCCCTGCTTGGCAGGCACCAAAGAAGCAATTGTCCGGTCTGCATCTCTGAAGCTCCCGTCGGACGCCGAAGTCTTTGCATCACCAGAGGTAGATTTCCAGACTTCCCCGAGGCTGCCCTGAGTCCCCAGCAAAGCTGAGGCCCGTAGCTGTCGTGGGTAACGTGGAACCGTGACCCCTGGACACCGAGCACATTTGCAAGTGCATCCTCTTCTGGGTCTCCCACGAAGTTGTGCTTTGGGCTCCGAGTAGCCCCAGCCTCCAGCACCAACTGCACCGAAGATCACTGGCCTCCACTCCACGAGTGTCCTGTGAGCCAGATCCACGTGCACCGTCTCGAGGCTCCTTCGCGGTCGCTAGTCCGTTGGCTAGTAGCCCTTTACGAAGGCCAATCCTTTTCTTCTTGGGCTCCCTGGTTGCTCCAGGCTTGCCCTCACTTACCCTTGCTGGGTGAGTTCCTTAGACCTTGCTGGTCTGCAGAATCGTCAATCTTCAACTTCATCGGGACTTGCCGTTGCCAAGGCTTGTTGGGTCCAATTTGGTCGCTGATGCCTCAGCACTCGATAGACGTCGTGTACCAGCCCGAATCCTGCTCCTGGTCGCCGACAACGCCTCCTGGACTTCGTGGCTGAAGAGTCAAGATGACCATCAACGTACCTGAAGCACCCGACATCGGTGGGCATCTGCTCATCGCCTTCCTGGTCACTGGCTAGTGACCCAGACTCTGTCCCCTCTGCTTTCAGGTTCTTCAGATCTCCGATCCACTCTTGGATCCACCCGGACACTTTCCACTTGGTCGCCAGCAGCACTTTGCAGCAGATCGCCATTCAAATCGACGACGAAACCCGACCCCGAAAGGCACCTATGCACCCAGCTTCCCTGGGAGACGTTAACACGAGTACTCTGGTGCTCCCGTGGGTAGAGACTCTAGAAAGACCTAGTTCTCAAAGGGTTTGCTCCAAGTCCTCTCTTTAAGTGTCCCTTTTCTTTAAATTCCTGATCGCGACTTTTCCCATAGAAGTTAACGGCGATTCGCGGCTGTGTATTTACACTGCACGCGTCCCCCGTGGGTCCCCTGTGTCACTACCTTGGGTGGTTCCTTGTGGTCCAAGCACTTCTACAGGCTCTAGGCCTAGTGTCTAGCTCAGTCGTGGTTCTTATACCACTTTATTGGTATATGGTTTGGTACGCCCCTAGGGCCCAAACGTGTATTTGTGCTATTACTGTGTTTAAATAACTTATAACTTATGTATTTCGAACTCTAGCCTCATAAAGAGACTAGAGGGGTGTGTTTAGCAATAAATACATATATTTTGAATATATACCTGGTGTGGTGCTCTTTCATTTGGTCACTCAAGAGATTATAGACTGGTAAAACAAGCTGCTTTACATTCCTTCAAGACTTAGCCTGAAGGCTGCTCTCCATAGCTACCACTAGGATAGCTTTCAATAAAGGTTGTCTTTAACCTATCTCCAATAAGGGGTTGTTTGGACTGGTGCAAGGTGCCCACTATAATTAGTGGACAGCATATACCAGGCCAACTTCTCACACACTCTAATGCTTTGCCACTGATTCTGGGGTTGTGCAGTCTTGAGCAGAGGGTGTGGTGGGAGACTATGTTGAAGGCAACAGAGAGGTCCAGGAGGATGAGGGCTTAGGTTTTGCCTTGGTCAAGGAGAGTGCAGATGTCGTCAGAGGCGGCGAAGAGGGCAGTGCTGCGGTTGCTCACGATGCCAGATTGGGAGGGGTTCAGGGTGTGGTTTGTTTTGATGAATTCTGTGAGTTGGGCATTGATGGCCTTTTCGACGACGTTGACTAGGAAGGTGAGCAGAGAGATGGGTCTGTAGTTCTTGAGGTCCGTCGGGTCAGCAGAGGTTTTCTTCAGCAGTGGGTTGATCTCTGCATGTTTCCAGTCTTGACAGATTTGATGGAGCAGTTGATGGTTGGCAGATATCGGGCAATGAAGGTGCATGCTTGGTTGAAAATGTGGTGGGAGCAGGGATATGAGGGGGCCTCAGATTTATTGTTTATCCAGGTTATCTAACATGGTGGAAAACTAGAATCCTATTTACAAGGAGCATTTTTTAAGATGCAGCGGCGGAGTATTCAGTGCTCCACATTGCCCCACATTTACAAACTGATGCATTGGGCCCAATGTGTCAGTTTTTGTAGGCCTGCATCACATTTTACCTGCGCTGGAACCCTCCTGTCCACACAGTGTATAATGTATACAGGGCAGGCATTCCCCCTAACAAAGCCAATTAGAACTGATGCAGTGAGTAAAAATCATCATTGACTTTCACTGAGTGAGCAATGTGAGTGACAGCAAACTAACCCCTCACCAATACATGGTCTATTTGGATGTCAAACAAAACACTGCTCCAAAATCCCTTACAGTAATGGGCCCCAGTGTGCACACTGTGCCACTAACAGCAGGCTTTACAAGTGCTCTTCCATTTGTTTTTAACCATTGTTGTACATAAAGGAGATGGTCACAGCCGTGCTAACTGCAATACACGTTTATTAAATATACACACTGGTGAAATAAGTGTGGTCACGAAAAAACAAATCCTGAATCCAGGACAGCATTAAACCTCTTATTGATGTTCTACATGTGAACATAACGATTTCAAATGCATCTCATCTACATTGTAAGAAATTGGGTTGTGTTGGTTGACTGAGATGTGAGCCTTGTCTAGCAGCAACCGCAATCCTTGTCAGGGTAAGACACAAACAAACCCCAAATTAACCTGTACTCAGCCCCCTGGTAGCTTGGCACAGACAGTCAGTCTTAACGTAGAGACAATGTGTAAAGTATTTGTGCAGCACATCAAACAGTATCACAGTGAAAACACACTACAAAAGGAGCCCACAACAGAGTTAGAATGATATAGTGTTTTTTATTAAATAAAACCAGAATAAAATGACACAAAAAGTCCAATAAGGAGAACCAGAGATATTGAATTTTAAGGTTTTCAGAGAAAATAGCTCCAAAGGCATAATGCGCCAACTGTGGATATCTGGTCGCATAGGACCAGGATAAAATGTACAAGTTCAGGCCGACCATGATGGAGTGTGTGTTTTGGTGCTGTCCCAGAGTTATAAATCGGGGGCTTTGTCAAAAACCATAGCTGTTGTGTGGGAATGCCCACAGCAACATCCATGGAAAGCCCCTTCCATGCAGAGTAAGGTATTGCCTTACTCCATATTTACAAGGCCATGAAAAGGTTTTTAAAATGATATTTGAGTAAACTGTGGCAATTTAAACATTACAATATTTTTCGACTTACATTTGGAATTCTTTCTTGTTTGTGTTCCATATTTTTGGAACGGGTTCAAAGAGTAATATAGTTGCAAAGAGTGGGTAGTAAATTAATTTGTAAAAAGTACTGCAAAATGGTAGTTTATCTTCACATTCTATTTTAGAAGGGTTTTTTAAAAGACATAGAAGCAAAGGATGTGAAGTAGTTAATGACAATATTTTTCAACTTAACGGTAACACAATTTTAATTTAATAAATCTTACAAATTTTAACCTTACATCAAATATGTAAACTGTTCCAAAAGCAGATAGAAAAAAGAACTATGCCTTTACATAAAAATTCAGTAGATGGCAGTGTTGTTTCTTGAATACATCCATACACTGGTCAGCTTTCTGAATGTGACAGCAAAGAGAAAAGGTTTACAATACATAGAATGTTGCCAGCAGTGACACAGAAGACCTGCTAACCTTCTTTTGAAAATTAACTCGGCAGGGTTCTCATTCTAAGAAAAGGTAGTATTGAAGGTTAGAAAAAGCTGAATTATGATTGTAAGTGATGTAACTGTCATATACATTAAAATACATTAGAAGTTGATGTAAATGTATGCATTGTAAAAATAAACTCATGGGCCTATTTAAGGGGATGTCATGCAGTGCAATGCAGCACCTTGTTGTGTTAAACTGCATGACAGGGAAAGGGCAGGAATGCGCTGTATTAAAGCAATATGGCACATTTCTATCATTTCCTCTTGCATTGGCGCATAATGGGTCGCCCCAAAGCAGGCATAACGAAGAGAGATGTTGACATTTCTCCTCGTTTTTTCCTTGTGTGCTGCATCCTGCAGCACACATAGAATGAGGAAAACGTCTCCTTTGATTGTTATTGCACAGGAAGGTGTCCCTTCCTGCACAAAAATTATCATGCCAACAACACAGACACCCTTGCACCGTGGTGCAAGGGTGCCTGAGTTGGCGCATGGCTGCAGTTTGTGCGTCCGCACTGGTAGATAGTACAGAAACACGCTGTATCTTGTAGATATAGTGCATTCCTGCCCTTTTCTTTTGATGTAGGGCAGTGCAGCTAGAAGGCTTGTGGTGCTGCTCTACACTAAAATATTATAAATATGCCACTTGGTCCGTGTGTTGGAGGTCTTGCCCAAGAAGGAGTGTTTAAGGGGCATATTTACAAGAATATAACGCAACCAGAGCATCACTTTTTTGATGCTCCAGGGGCCTTGCGCTAATCCCCATATTTGCATGGTGGCGCTAAGCCACTTATCATGGCTTAATTCCACCTTGTAAATATTACCCTTACTGCCACAGTCTGCTGTGGCAAAGAAGCGGGCAATGGGTGTTGCTGTGGGTGTTCCACCACAGCACCCATTGCTTTATCACACTGGCCCAGATTTACACAGCTGAGGCAGCCCCAAAAACTAAGGCCCTTGTTTTTTGCTCTTTCTATGTGTGTTGCATTCTGCAGGCCACATAGAAAGAGCAAACCGCCAATATTGATTGTTCATGTTGAGGCAGGTGTCCCTTCCTGCACATAAACAATCGCCCCTGCAGCACAGGCACCATGGCAACACAGCGCAAGGGTGCCTGCACTGGCACTAGGCAGCTTTTTTAGCAATAGCGCCAGGGGAAACGCAGTAGTGCGCCATATTTTTGTAAATATGGGGCATCCCTGCGTTTTGAAAATGTGCGGCATTGTCAGATTTGGCGTAAAGCTGCGCTTTGCCATTTTCTTGTAAATATCCCTCTAAGTGTTGTCAGCATAGGATAGGACGACGATGTCATAGGTGCGGATGATGTTTGCTAGATGGATTTTTTAAAGAAAAATAGTAAACAGAAGGCCCATTTATTTTTGGAAGCTGAATGATTCAAAAGCACTGATTCTATGTTTAGTTGAACTCTAAACCATTCCAAGTTAACTGCTGTGCACCAATGAACAATGCAACTTCAATAGTGATAGAACCTGTGATATTTTTCGACTGGGGACTGTGAACTTTGAAGCAACAGATAGAATGGGCTCTTCTCAATGAACAAATACACTTTCTATGGGCATTTAAAACTGAATAGCCTTTCTTGGTAGGACACTCGGATCCCTTTGAGAGGGGCAAATACATCAACGAACGTCGAGCATTGCTATTTGTGTTTAAAACAATAAGCTAACATATTGATCACCATTGCAAATAATTTGCACTCCAGGAGGGAAGCAATTGTCTTTGCTCTAATTATAAATACCTAAATCACACAGTATATACCGTTATATCCCACTGATAAACCAAAGATTGAAATAAATATTCAACATTGGGCCAGCTTCTGTGCATAATCACAGTGAGTGTGTGGCAGCCTTACTGTAGCCAATCAAAGTGAGTTGACATTGTGCAGAGGAATGCCTGCAAGTATATCCATAGTTATGCTAAATACTCATTGCACAATAAACGTGAACCTGTACAATATACTTTAATGGTCTTTCTGAGTGGCCTTTTTAATTTGAAAATAAATGGGAGTTGTACTGATTTCAGTTCTCAAAAATGTACAAATGTTTTGGAAAATCTGATCTATACTGGTTTAAACCATCTGATTTACTAATGCAAACGAAGAAAAGATATAGAGAATTTCAAGTAATGTGCAACAATTACAAATAGAATTGGTTGCTCTAAAATTAAAATGCATAGTTGTAAGTTCCAAATTTCAAGCCATGTTTTCTAAAGCCAATTACATTGAATGTGGATTGGTAATACTTCAGACAGACTTTAATGGAAGATTAGACAATTCCTATTTTTAATATGAAATAGCAGCATGTGAAATTCGTGAAATTTGCTTTCACCTATCAATGTAATTGTTGGCAAAATTAAGTGAAATCATGCTTAATTACGCAAAATGCAACTCTGTAATTTCGCACCATATTTAAGCTTGAAATGCATCGTCACATACATTTTTAATAAGGGGTGCATCCAAACAAAGACTGCAAAGAACAGCCGAGTGCCTTCTGTTGCTTGCATGCTTTTGTGGTAAAATTGTGCCACGAATGGCGCATAATCATGCAAAGTGACGTAATAAAGTAATTTTGGGAATTCAGTGTAGCAAGCGTAACATGAAATTCCCAAAATGACTTTCTTATGCCAGTCTAGTTTAAATTTCGCCCAGGCCTCAAGCGAACACCCAATACATGTTTTTCTGAGTAAATTTTCCAAGCCAGTAGATATCGGATGATTTTCAATTTAAAACAGAATAAATGTTTTTGCATTAGGTTTAGAAATTATTATATATTTTTTATCATTCATTGCTCCTATTTTGTCCTATTGGGCTTTTAAACAAGCAGTCAATGGTATTTGTGGACTGAATATGTGTCATTACACTCATTTTTAGGTCGACCCTAGAGTCAGTACACATGTGATGCTCTGCGAGGCATGCTGTATTCCATCTCTGAAGTATGGCCACGCCCACTGCCTTTCATAGGTTCCTTCCTGTGCCTTTTGAGCTCTCTTTCTTTTGTGTGGTGCATTGGTGCCACTTGTCTCTCCTTTTGGTGTGTTTGTTATGTCCACAGTGTCTGGCCCTGTTATAAGGGTCATTTCGCTTCAGGGCATTTCTCTTAGTGCGGGCATCTTTCTTAAATTGTAATTTTGGCCGAAACACTAGCGCTTGTGTTTAGTCGCTGCATGTTTCACGCGTGCAACTGTGTTTTTTTTTTGTGTCTTGCATGTAGGAGCATAGATGTTCTCAGTGCTCCTTCACACCATTGTAAAGGGATCAGAGCTGCACGTCGCAATTTAATATTTTATTTCTTTTTCCCGTTACGTTGGGCACTTTATCTTTAGCAATGCCGGGCGACTTCCGATCAGCATGTTTTTTGCTTGCAGGCAGTCTAAATATTCTTTGTCCCAAACCGCCTGTGTGCATTCCATACATCAACCATGATTGTCTCTGTGCAATTGACACTTCCAGCCCAACTGTCTCTGCAAAGTCCATGACCTGAATCAGACGGCCTCAGCATAATACATGGTTGACCTGCCTTTTTAGGGCGGTGTTCCTTTAGATCAGCTGATCTGTTAAAAAAAAAAACAAAGCAGCCTGAATACGGTATCCGGTTTCAGTTCAGCATCGACAACAACCTTCTCTTGTCCCCATTAGCAGAGATGACTTCCTCAGTGGGACACTGTAAGGGCTGATGAATCCCCTTTATTCATGGAGGAGATGTCATCATTATGCCGTGGGGGTGCCCTCTCAGGGGCACTGTTAGAAATGGGATTTCAGGTTGGCTAAGGCTTGCGCCAAAGCCAGGCAGAAACCCCCACTCTAGTCAGGGCAAGGGAGTTACACGCTGAAGATAACCCCTGCTCACCCCCTTGGTAGCTTGGCACGAGCAGTCAGGCTTATCTCAGAGGCAATGTGTAAAGCATTTGCGCAACACACACACACAGCAGCAACACACTAGGCACACTACAAAAGAAACTCCACACAAGGTTATATAAAAAATATCCTTTGTATTATCATAAACACATTAGAAACATAATCACACATTTACACTGTGCCAACTGGCACGGGCAATATTCACAGGGGATTATATACAGGACCAGGCCAATCGGGCCACGGTCAGAACCATCAGAACAGGTAAGTAAATGCAAATATAAAACACAACCAGTAACTACTGGTACCATAATGACCTAAGCATTATCCTATTAGCATTAGACATAAACCAACATTAGGCCCAAACCTCATCAGCATAAACACATTACGCAATGGGCCTCACCAGCATAAACACATTATGCAATAACCTCATAAGCATAAACACCTTACGCAAATAGGTACTCCCCCAAACATCATAACATGACATTAGGCAGTAACACGTTAGGCCACAAACCTCCTTAGCATAAACACATTTATGCAATATCGCATTAGGCATAAACACATTATCCTAACCCTCAGGAGCCTAAACACTGAAATGACCCCCAGGCCAACTGGCCTTCCACTGGGGCTCAAATGCCCCACGTCCAGCAAAGTCAGGGCTCAGCTGCCACTGCAGCAATTATAAAAAGTGCGCAATGCCCTGGCCTAAACGTAGCAGCTGTCACTAAGTGCTGTACAGCTGTGAAGGGATTGTAGGCATGGGCACTCACTGTGCCCGCTGGGTGGGTCCCTAAAATAGATGTGCAAGACGCTGCAGCTGCCCGCGCTGGGGCGGTGCAGCTGTGAATCCGCCAAGAGGCACGGGCACCACTGTGCCCTTTGGGCCCTCACTGGGGCTCTCTCTCCAAATCTGCCAACGTTGCAGCTGCCCACTGTCAGGGGGGGGGGGCAGCTGGGGAAAATGGCACTGGCACTATATGTGCCGCCTGAGCCCCCACTGGGACTCTCTAAAACCAATGTGCCCCCAAACGTTGCAGCTGCCCCTTCTCTCGTGGGGCAGCTGGAAGCAACAACAGACACTGGCACCAACGTGCCTCTCAGTCCCACTCCGGGACTCTGACACCAGGATTGCCCCAAAAGGAAATCGGCTCAGGTGCCCCGGTGCCTCCGGGAGCGCCGACGCTGCTCACTGGGAGTCCCACTCACCGGAGCTCTCGGGACTCTATTCCTCTCTGCGCCGGTCGTCACACTTCACCTCAGGGGAGACGCAAGGACTCCTACCTCGTAGCGGCTCCGTCCTCTCGGGTGGCAGGCTCCACTCCTGTAGGCAGACTGAGCCGCTCCGCGCACCGGTGGCAGGACTTCTGGCCGGACACGCTGCTATTGGCGGCCGCGGCAACCTCCTCCTGTTGGCCCCGCGCAGCATCAGGCAACTCGCCTTGCTTCCTGGACGCGGCAGACTCGGCGGCTTCTGTCTTCTTCTCTTTACCTAAGCGCGGGGTAGGCTCCCGCCTTCGATTCAGCGTGATTGCGGGGTGGGCACCCGCTTCCTTCAGATCTGGGCAGCTCCTCCGGGCGGCGGCAATGCGGGGTGGGCTCCCGCTCGTAAATGCACACCAATGCGGGGTGGGCACCCGTTTTAAATAAAATGCAAATGCGGCACAAACGCGGGGTGGGCTCCCGCTCTAATGAGCCCCAGGGCGGGGGAATCCCCACGTCGGGTTTCCCTCCCAACGCCATCGCAGCCCAGCGCTGCAAGGCCAAGCCTCAGATGCTCCTCTTCTCCCTGGAAGTATAAATATAGCGCTCACGAGGCGCTTGATGTCCCACAAGGAATTCAGCAGGCAGGAATAACAGTCCTTAAGGTTCATGGGGCATATCTGGGCCCAGGGAGGCCAGCACACAAGGTCCTCCAGCAGGGAGGAAAGCCCCCATGTCGGTTCCTCCTGGGCCCTAGCAGCAGCAAGCCCCTCAAGGTCCAGGAACAGCTCTAGTATTTATACCCCAAAAGTCTTTGTTCTCCATGTGTGAGGGGTCCTGGACCCAGTCCAAACCGGTTCAGGGTGCATTCTGCCAGGGCACCTCTCCTTCCTTTGTGAGTGTGGGCCAGGGTCATCAGACACACTGCAGGAGGTGGAGCCAGCATTGTGGAAGGCAAGCACAGCCCTATTCAGACCCAGGTGCTACTCCTCCCACCACTCTAAATGCAGGTAGGTCTATTCAGCCTAGTGCTAACTCACCCAGCCTCCTGCAGCCACCCCCAGCCCCTGTCACTCACAAACCAGACAGTCAATTCACAAACAGGCAGAGGCACACAGAAAGGTTGAACAAGAAAATGGCCACTTTCTATAAGTGCTATTTCCAAACTTTGAATTTAAAAACCATCTTCACTAAAAGACGTGTTATTAAATTCTGAGTTCAGGGGAAACCACGCCAAGGATGCCAGGTCTAACACGTGTCCCCTCCAGCTGAAAAGTGGGGAGAACTACCCATCCCCTGGGGAGTTCTCATCACTAAGGCGGAAGAACCTGGACAGACCATCGGCATTGGCGAGTTCTGTACCAGGGCGGTGTTCCACCGTAAAGTCCATTCCCTGTAGGGAGATGGACCACCTCAACAGTTTTGGGTTCTCACCCCTCATCTACATTAACCATCTGAGGGGCCTGTGGTCTGTCTGAACCCGGAAGTGAGTCCCAAACAGGTAGGGCCTTTGCTTCTTCAGTGCCCAGACCACAGCAAAAGCTTCCCTTTCAATTGCACTCCACCTCTGTTTCCTGGGAAGTAGCCTCCGGCTAATGAAAGCTACAGGTTGGGCCAAGCCCTCGTCGTTCAGTTGTGAGAGTACTGCTCCCACTCCATGCTCTGAAGGATCTGTCTGCACCACAAACTCTTTGGAGAAATCAGGCGCCTTGAGCATGGGTGCCGTGCACATGGCAGCTTTCAGGGCATCAAACGCGGTCTGGCAGGCATCGGTCCATATCACCTTCCTGGGCTGCTTCCTTGAAGTCAGCTCTGTCAAGGGGGCAACAATGGTGCCATACCCCTTGACAAATCGGCGGTAATACCTGGTGAGTCCTAAAAAGGCTCTCACCTCAGTCTGGGTCTTGGGGGGCTCCCAAGCCAGAATAGTATCAATCTTCGCTTGGAATGGTGCCACCTGGCCGCTCCCTACCTGGTGTCCCAAGTACACCACGGATCCCTGCTCTATCTGGCACTTACTGGCCTTGATAGTGAGGCCTGCCCTTTGCAGAGCCTTCAACACTTCGCAGAGGTGTTGCAAATGTTCTTCCCAACTGGAGCTGAACACAGCAATGTCATCCAGGTATGCAGCGCTGAATTCCTCCAGCCCGGACAGTACCTGGTTGACCAGTCTCTGGAATGTGGCAGGGGCGTTCTTCAACCCAAAGGGCATGACACGGAACGGGAAGTGCCCCTCTGGCATTGAAAACGCTGACCTCCCCTTGGCCCCCTCAGTTAAGGCAATCTGCCAGTACCCAGAAGTTAAATCAAACGTACTGAGGGACTGGGCAGCGCCCAACCGATCCACAAGCTCATCAGCTCTGGGGATGGGGTGTGCGTCAGTCTTGGTGATCGCATTGAGCCCACGGTAGTCCACACAAAACCTGAGTTCTGGAGTGGCACCGGGTGCAGCAGCTTTTGGTACTAAGACCACTGGGCTAGCCCACGGGCTGCTTGAGGGCTCAATCACCCCTAGCGCCAACATCTTGGAAACTTCTTCCTTGATGCTGGCCCTGACCTTGTCAGCTACCCTGTAAAATTTCTGCTTCACAGGTAGGCTGTCCCCAGTGTCCACATCATGGACGCACCAATTGGTGACTCCTGGTGTCAGGGAGAACAAGGAGGTGAACTGACCCAACACATGGCGACAGTCCCTCTGCTGTTCTGGAGTCAGTGTGGGAGAGAGGTTTACCCCATCCACTGACCCATCTTGCTCCTCTGCTGACAGGAGGTCAGGAAGAGGGTCACTTTCCTCCTCCATCCCATCATCTGTGGCAAGGAGCATTGTCACATCAGACCTCTCAAAGTGTGGCTTGAGGCGGTTCACATGTAGGACCCTCAAAGGGTTCCGGGGAGACTGCAAGTCAACCAGATAGGTTACATCGCTCTTGCGCTCCACCACCTCATATGGCCCAGTCCACTTGTATTGGAGCACACAAGGCTCCACTGGCGCCATCACCCACACCTTCTGCCCAGGTTGAAATTCGACCAGAGTGGCATTCTGGTCATACCATCTTTTCATTTCTTCCTGGCTAGCTTCCAGGTTCGCCTGAGCGAGTTTCCTGAAGCGCTGAGTCTGGTTGCGGAAGGCCAGCACATAGCTGAACACATCCTGGGGGTCTTACCAGGGGATTTCTCCCAACCCTCCTTCACCAGGCTGAGAGGTCCTCTAACAGGGTGGCCATACAGGAGTTCAAAGGGACTGAACCCTAAGGACTTCTGAGGCACCTCCCTGTAGGCATACAACAGGCATGGTAAGAAGACGTCCCACTTCCATCTCATGGGCTCCACAAGGCCCATTATCATGCCTTTCAGGGTTTGGTTGAATCTCTCAACCATCCCATTCCCTTGAGGATGGTAAGGAGTGGTAAACTTGTAAGTTACCCCACACTCCTCCCACAAAGACTTCATGTACTTCGAGATGAAGTTGGTACCCTGGTCGGAGACCACCTCTCTGGGGTACCCCACACGGGAAAAGATCCCCATCAATGTATGGCCCACCACGGGGGCAGTGATTGTCCGGAGAGGGACAGCTTCCGGGTACCGGGTGGCATGGTCCACCAAGACCAAGATAAACTTGTTGCCTAAGGCTGTCTTGGGTTCCAGAGGCCCCACAATGTCGATGCCCACCCGCTCGAAAGGGGTGCTCACCACGGGAAAGGGTTGGAGGGGAGCCTTACACTTCCCTCCACTCTTGGCACTTGCCTGGCAAGTCTGGCAAGTCCTACAATGTGTACCAACGTGCGTCTTCATCTGGGGCCAGTAAAAGTGGGTGACAAGCCTCTGGTAGGTTTTGTCATGCCCCAGATGACCTGCGAGAGGCACGTCATGAGCCAGACCCAGTAGGAAGGTCCTGAAGCGCTCAGGTACCACCAGCACACGGGCTGCACCGGGCTCAGCGACCTTAGGCTCACTATAGAGTAACCCATCCTCCCAGTAAATGAGATGATTCTTGGACTCGCCACCTGCTGCCTGGTCTGCGGCCTGTTTCTGCATACCAATGAGAGAAGGGCATTCTCTCTGCGCCTCGCAGAACCCCTCCCTGGAGGGACCTCCTTCTTGCTGCCAATGGGTCAGCTCAGGCAGGTCTCCCAGTTCGGCTATCTGTTCCCCTGTAGGTTCCAGGGCATCCCCCTCAGGTTCTGCCTCCTCTTGGACCGTGGGAATTGTGGGGGCTGGTTTCCCATGCCCCCTGCCCTTCCTCTTCCTGGCAGGTACCTGGGCCACTGTTTCAGGCTCCAGGTCCGCTTGGTTACCCCTACTGGCTGCCATTGACCGAGTGGTCACACAAACCGACTCAGGTAGACCCAACATCTCCAAATGAGCCTAGCGTTCTACCTCCCTCCATGGGGAACTCTCCAGGTCATTTCCTAGCAGACAGTCTACAGGCATGGATGGACTAACCACGACCTTCAAGGACCCTGAGACCCCCCCCCACTCAAAGGAAACCTGCACCACTTTGCAGAGGCGCACTGAGTTGTCCGCTGCAACTACAGGGTGAAGTGCATTAGGAATGACCTGCTCCTCAGACACCCACTGACACCTCACGGATGTCTCGCTGGCTCCTGTGTCTCTCAGAGCCTCCACCCTCCTCCCATTGATGGTCACCCACTGCCTGTACTTTTTAGTGTTCTCAGGCAAGTAGGACTCCTGGACCATCTCTCTGTCTCCTAGCGAGACATGGGTCATGACCTGCTTGTTTCTCCTCCCCACTGGAAACTAATTCCTCTCCCAAAGCTACACTCACTAAACCCGGTGACGGAGCACCAGTGGGTGCTTGGGACTTCTTGGGGCACTTAGGGGTTATGTGGCCTCTCTCACCACAGTGGTAACACCTGGGGGGACCCTGTAAGTTACGCCCACTCTTAGGGGGCTGTGACGTCTTAGGTTGGGGGGGCTGGGACTCCTTTCCCTCTGCATTATTTTGGGGCCATTTAAAGAACTCCTTTTGATTACCTTTGTCCCCCCGACTCTTCTGCTAGGGACCCTGCCCACCTTTGGCTGTGGTACCCACAATCCCCTTGTGGACCCTGGTGCTGGTCCAGCGGTCCGCCACCTTAGCAAGCTCACTAGGATTAGTTAATTTACTATCCAAAAGATGCTGGCGCAGCTCTGGAACACATAGACTGCTCAAGTGCTCCCAACTAATTAGATGGCACAACCCCTCATAATCAGTAACTTTACTGCCCTTCATCCAACCTTCCAATGCGCGGGTGTACACTCTCACTCATTCAACCCAAGTGTCTGAGTCATTCTTCTTTGAGTTCCTGAACTTCACTCTATACTGTTCTGGGGTGAGCCCATACTTGAGGCATAAAGCCTCCTTCATGTTGGCATACGTCAGGGCACCCTCCTTCTCTAAATGTGTCAAAACTGCGGTCCCTGATGCCTCAAAATGCTTCCACAGGCCCGCCCCCCAGCTCTTTGCAGGCACCTCATGCATCCTCAAAGACACCTCATATGACTCAAACCATGCAAAAATATCCTGTCCCTTCTGGAAATTCTGCACTATATCCTTGGGTATGTATACTTTACCCCCTTGCACTGGCAGTGTGCTGCCACTATTTGAGCTGGACTCCAATTGTTTGGCCTTCAGGTCCAGCTCCCTCATGCTCAACTCATGAGCCAAAAGCAATTTCTTTTCCTCCAGGGCACGTGTACCTTTGCCCTCTTCCAAGGCATGAGCCCTCTCCTCTGCCTTGTGCTGGATTTCTTTCTCTATTTCCAATTGCTTCATCTTGAGCCTCATGACTTCCAGCTCATATTCTCTGATCCTTTGGTTCTCTTCCCGCTCTTCCTGGGAGAGACTCCCTTCAGAATGGATTCTGACAGCCCTGGGGGCTGCTCCTGGCACAGGCAAATCCTGTGGCCCAAACCCATTCCCCTGGTCATCCACCTCCTCATTTGCATCATCTTCTCCTGCAGCTCCTTTGGCCTCCCACCAGGCTTTTAAGGCCTTTTGTAGCTCATCTTTCTTAGCGCTACTCCTTGTGGGACATCCCAAATCTTTGCAGAGTTGTTTAAGCTGGTCTACCATGTAGGAATACAAATCCTCAATGCTGAACTCCAACTCTGCCTTTTCACTTGCTGCATTCCCTTCTGCGACATCACGCTTTCTTTAAGAGTTACTCAAAAATAGAACCAAAAACCAAAAGAACACAGTATGTGGTTGCGTAGTGATCTGAACTAACTAGTGATGTACACCAATTACTGGGGGTCAAGTACAAATACAAGTTCAAATCCTCAACGCTGACCACCAATGTTAGAACTGGGGGTCTCTAGTTGGCAGAGGTAGGTACCTTTGTCCAAATAGGGACCTTTGCTTCTAGTCAGGGTAAGGGGGATACACGCTGAAGATAACCCCTGCTCACCCCCTTGGTAGCTCGGCACGAGCAGTCAGGATTATCTCAGAGGCAATGTGTAAAGCATTTACGCAACACACACAGCAGCAACACACTAGGCACACTACAAAAGAAACTCCACACAAGGTTATATAAAAAATTGCCTTTGTATTATCATAAAGATATTAGAAACATAATCACACATTACACTGTGACAACTGGCACGGGCAATATTCACAGGGGATTATATACAGGACAGGGCCAATCGGGCCACAGAACCATCAGAACAGGTAAGTAAATGCAAATATAAAACACAACCAGTAACTACTGGTACCATAATGACCTAAGCATTATCCTATTAGCATTAGACATAAACCGACATTAGGCCCAAACCTCATCAGCATAAACACATTACGCAATGGGCCTCACCAGCATAAACACATTATGCAATAACCTCATAAGCATAAACACCTTACGCAAATAGGTACTCCCCCAAACATCATAACATGACATTAGGCAGTAACACGTTAGGCCCCAAACCTCCTTAGCATAAACACATTTACGCAATATCGCATTAGGCATAAACACATTATCCTAACCCTCAGGAGCCTAAACACTAAAATGACTCCCAGGCCAACTGGCCTTCCACTGGGGCTCAAATGCCCCACGTCCAGCAAAGTCAGGGCTCAGCTGCCACTGCAGCAATTATAAAAAGTGCGCAATACCCTGGCCTAAACGTAGCAGCTGTCACTAAGTGCTGTACAGCTGTGAAGGGATTGTAGGCATGGGCACTCACTGTGCCCGCTGGGTGGGTCCCCACTGGGACACTCTAAAATAGATGTGCAAGATGCTGCAGCTGCCCTCGCTGGGGCAGCGCAGCTGTGAATCCGCCAAGAGGCACGGGCACCACTGTGCCCTTTGGGCCCTCTCTGGGGCTCTCTCTCCAAATCTGCCAACGTTGCAGCTGCCCACTGTCAGGGGGGGGCAGCTGGGGAAAATGGCACTGGCACTATACATGCTGCCTGAGCCCCCACTGGGACTCTCTAAAACCAATGTGCCCCCAAACGTTGCAGCTGCCCCTTCTCTTGTGGGGCAGCTGGAAGCAACAACAGACGCTGGCACCAACGTGCCTCTCAGTCCCACTCCGGGACTCTGGCACCAGGATTGCCCCAAAAGGAAATAGGATCAGGTGCCCCGGTGCCTCCGGGAGCGCCGACGCTGCTCACTGGGAGCCCCACTCACCGGAGCTCTCGGGACTCTGTTCCTCTCTGCACCGGTCGTCACACTTCACTACAGGTGAGCCGCGAGGACTCCTACCTCGTAGCGGCTCCCTCCTCTTAGCGGCAGGCTCCACTGCTGTAGGCAGACTGAGCCGGTCCGCGCACCGGTGGCAGGACTTCTGGCCGGCCACGCTGCTATTGGCGGCCGCGGCAACCTCCTCCTGTTGGCCCCGCCCAGCGTCAGGCAACTCGCCATCGCAGCCCAGCGCTGCAAGGCCAAGCCACAGATGCTCCTCTTCTCCCTGGAAATATAAATATAGCGCTCACGAGGCGCTTGATGTCCCACAAGGAATCCAGCAGGCAGGAATAACAGTCCTTAAGGTTCAGGGGGCATATCTGGGCCCAGGGAGGCCAGCACACAGGGTCCTCCAGCAGGGAGGCAAGCCCCCATGCTGGTTCCTCCTGGGCCCCAGCAGCAGCAAGCCCCCCAAGGTCCAGGAACAGCTCTAGTATTTATACCCCAAAAGTCTTTGTTCTCCATGTGTGAGGGGTCCTGGACCCAGTCCAAACCGGTTCTGGGTGCATTCTGCCAGGGCACCTCTCCTTCCTTTGTGAGTGTGGGCCAGGGTCATCAGACACACTGCAGGAGGTGGAGCCAGCATTGTGGAAGGCAGGCACAGCCCTATTCAGACCCAGGTGCTACTCCTCCCACCACTCTAAATGCAGATAAGTCTATACAGCCTAGTGCTGACTCACCCAGCCTCCTGCAGCCACCCCCAGCCCCTGTCACTCACAAACCAGACAGTTAATTCACAAACAGGCAGAGGCACACAGAAAGGTTGAACAAGAAAATAGCCACTTTCTAAAAGTGCTGTTTCCAAACTTAGAATTTAAAAACCATCTTCACTAAAAGATGTGTTATTAAATTATGAGTTCAGGGGAAACCACGCCAAGGATGCCAGGTCTAACAGGCACTTAATAGATCTGCCCTGGCTCAGTCACCAGGACCGGATGGGAACCGAAACCGGCCCTGGCAAAGAGCTTGTCTGGCCCCGGGTGATAGGGCAAAGCTTTTGTTACTGGGGGCCGATATCGTAGCTATACTGCAAAACCGGCCCCCGGTAACAAAAACAGCCCCCCATGGGTCTGAAACCGGCCCCCACCCTGGCAGCCACCGGGGAAAAACCCGGATGCCCGCTTCGCTCGAAGTTCGTCGAAAAAAAAGCAGCAATTTGAAACGTGGCAGCAGGCTCTAAAGAAAAGAAAAGACGGGTTTATCCAGTTATCCGATAAATAGATCTTTTAGCAGAATTTAATGTTGTTTAAAGATTAAAAGACCATACGGAGTTCGACAAATTCAGACCTTTTATGGTTTGCACCTCCAAGCTGAGCCATTATTTTCCAAACATTATCACTAAAATGAACCTCACCCCTGAATTAGTGTACAACTACCAGAGTTTTCTCCATGTGTTAGACTCTGTACTGTGACAAAGAAGGCGTCTTTTATTAGGAAGTCTAGGAGTTCTTTACAGTTTTTAGGTCAAGCCTAGAGAAAGAGAAATACAGTGATAAGATCCAAATTTCACTTGGTAATGATCAAACTCTTTGGAGTACTGCTTTGATTTTTCAGTGTTGAAGAAATTGCTGCTTTTGAAAGGGAAATATTTGTCATTGAAAATATCCAGCAATTAGAGCTGCATCCGAAGCACGTGGACATGTTTCACTTCAATATTGTTCATTAGACTACTGAATAGCTGCCATATTACCCTTACTCTGCCTTTCCTACATTGGAAAAAGCAGGCTTGTTTAACATCTACTCTCTCGCTTCTCCAACCCCCTTGATGGGGTTCCATTATAACTCAGAACCGTGTTCTAATTTGTCGCCCTTGTTTTGCATTGTCCGGCCCCAAGCATCTGTCACCTCCTGAACCTATCTGTGCTTATCCCGGGAAGTGTTTGATTATGTACAGAGCACTGTCTTAGGCTGGTCGTAGGATTCCTTCTTGTCATGGACTCAGGTATTGCATGATTGCATAACTAAATGGCGATTCAGCCTTGTTTTTTTCCGGTTACCAAGATGTATGTAATACACACTGGCATCTATTAAATGCTGCCTTTCACCCATCCTGCAACTGTCCTTCATACAGTTATTCTTGCATTGGCCACAAGTGACCACACAATTCCACTCCACAACACAATTCTCCTTCACACACAAAATTCCACATCATTCCACAATATTCAACACCACATAATTCTACTCCACTACATGACACTCCACGATATACAAACCACTCCACATAATTATACTCCATGACACACAAGCCCACTCCCAAAAAATCAGAGCACAATCAATACAACATAATTAGCAGCCACATAACTCCACTCAACACCACTCAATTCCACGCAACACAATTCCAAAACCAAGCAACTCCAATCCAACCCACATAATTCCACTACTCACGACAACACATACATCCACTCCACTCCATAATACGTGGCTAATAGACATGGACATGAACAACACCAATAGCTCTCGGATTGGTACTTATTTGACATGACTGCATCATCGTGCCTTGTGTTTTTTGCAGGGGTCAGTGGGAGTTTGGTTTCCTCTCTAGTTTATGTATGCTGCGAGTGCTATGCGCAGAGTGTGCTGTATGTAAATTGTGTACAGCGTGATTTTCATTAAGTTCAGCTGGAGTACTGACATCAGTGTATGTTGTATGCAGAGTAGAATACATGGCCAGGGTGTGCTGCAGTAGTATATAAACTTCAGTGTGTGTCATCTGCCTTACTTGCACTGCATTGTGAGAACCGCATGGTGCGCGCAGTGTTTTCTCTGTGCAGAATATGCAATATGACGATCTGAGTCGAGTTTGTGAACAATATTACCATTATTTATTGCCTCTATGGCCTCTGCATTATGTGTACATTATGATCTGTTCAAAAGCAGCATATGGCACCATGTGCTCTGTTTCCAGTAGCTTGGTGCAGTGTGTATGTCCCTTCCCTCTCCCACCTCTGAGAGCAATGTGCTAGCTCTCCTCGTGCTGCGGATGAGTGTGCACTTTTCAATCATACGCTAAATATTTTTATATTAAACCCTTTTTTAATAAGGTCGTTCAATTCCACAGGATCTCACCTCAATTAAAGACGAGGTAAATGCTTATAACACTTTTTGTATTATAAATTTGCAAAATGTTGCACACAAGCCACACTACTCTACGACATAGCTTAAACACATTAGAAAAGCCGATAGCTCTGACTAAACACTTATAAGGTCCCAAAAGCGAGGCCTATTGGCTTTGCCAGTGCTTGTTTAATTAATCATCATTTAGATGTAAACAGCTTCAGTGTGATTTTGGCATGTGAGTCTATCTTCAAATTGGACTGTTCCCCTCAAGCAATATTATAGGTATCGGATGCTTCATAGAGGCAGTGACCCATTTAGAGTGCATTCTATTCGTCCTCTCAAGTTGGTTTTCGACTAGAAATCCTGTTGCTTACAGTCATCACTTGGAATCTCCTAGGAGTACCTGGTTATTGCACAAAGAAGGAGAGCAATAATAAAAAGAGATGGCATTACACTCTTTATCACGATAAACCTTACTAGGATATGTAATATGGACTTTATACAAAACAGAAGAAAACCTTTTTATAGGAACAAAGTTGAGAGTGACTATGAGGGAGAAAAGGTTGATTTGTTCAAGAGAGAGCGCATATGTCATTCTAGAAAACACCCAATTTATTATGTCTGAAAAATACCAAAATAAATGATACAAATGCCATGGGTTAATGTGGTCTATGTGCAGATTTCCGCCTCTATTGGCTCACCTGTCCATATCTATCCTTTATTAGAAGCATACTCTTGTAAATTCATAGAGATATTCAAAAGCATAACATTTAAGTTATAAAGAAATTATCTTTGCTCTGAATTTAAACAACTAGTCATCCCTCTTATCATTTACAAATTTGTTTTACATTCTTGTACCTCTTGACAGATGACAATTTCCGCATTGTTTGCCACTTTTAATCATGTAAAAATGAAAATAATATTAACAAATGGTGGATAACTGCTCACAATGATTCATGTGGAGCAAAACATTAATTCCTGAAATGCGAATGCACATGGATTAACATCTTTCTGTGTTCACTGTTCCAATTTTAGTAGTAATGTGCAAAATGGTTTCGATTTGCTTAAAAATGTGGGGATGTAACCTAAAACAGTGAGCATGTTCTTCTTCAAATAGCCTTTGTGCTCCTCAAGGCATTTTTAAACTCTGTGTTTTTCAGGCTATATATAATGGGGTTACAGAGTGGAGTAACAGCAATATAGGACAAAGAGGAAATCTTGTTGACTGAATATGTTGATGTGGGACGCACATAGGTACCAAAAATAGAACCGTAGAATAAAACAACTACAGTGAGATGTGACAGACATGTGGAAAATGGCTTGTGCCTCCCTCCTTTAGATTTAATATTTAGGATAGATGAGATGATTTTAATATATGACATTATTATTAGGTTAAAGGACATTAGTGCCACTATAGCACCCATAACATAAGTAAGGGTCTCAAATGTATGTGTATTGCTACAGGAAATCTTCAGAAGAGCTGCCACATCACAGAAAAAATGGTTGATTGTGTGTGACCCACAGAAGGACAGTTGAGATAACAACACAACATATGGTAATGGAAATATGAAACTTGATACCCATGTTCCCAAAGCCAGGCGGGTGCACACATCCATACTAATGATAGATGTGTAACGTAAAGGATTGCAGATGGCAACATAACGATCGTAAGCCATTACTGACAGGAGAATATATTCTCCAACCACCAGGACCATGAAACAGTACAGCTGCACCAGGCACTGAGTAAAAGAAACCTTCGTGCCTTCCTGAAAAAAGTGGGCCAACATGTGTGGAAAAATGACTGTAATGTAACAAATGTCATTAAAGGACAAATTTGTGAGGAAGAAATACATAGGTGTGTGCAGATGTGAGTTGAAGTAAATAGTCATCATGATTATAAGGTTTCCTGCCAGAGATAAGAGATAAATCAGTAAAAATGAAAAAAAGAGGAACTTGTAGTTGTGGAAGATCTGAAAATCCTACAATCAGTAAATAATTTATTGAACTCTGATTTTCTTCTTTCATTTCTCCAGTGATTATAGGAATTTGTATTTGAAGGCAACCTACAAAGAAACATAAACAATGTCAATAAAAGTGTTGAAGCTTGAGGACAAGATTGTGTTACAAAGGTGTGTCAACAGCCCACAAAGAAATATTGAGGGGACTATTCAAAAACTACGGGGGATATTACCAAGGAATTGCGATAATTATCGCAATGCGCGCTTAGCACTGTTTTATTATCAACGCTTATCTCCAAGGTGATAAAAAATCCAGCGATAGCGGCGAAAGCCAGCAATAGCGCGAGAAATCCAGCGATGAATTCAACGCGCTAATGAAAGCTTGCTAATAGGCAGGTGAGGACTTAACCTTACAATCCACCTCCCATTGACTAGAATGGTTAAGTCAGGTTTTTAGCAGTTGTTAGATTCCAGCGATAATCGCAGTTAGCGCAAATTTTTTTATCGCTCGCGGGCATTGCGAATAGGGGAAGTTGTGTTTGCGACTGTTTTCAGTCGCTTTTAGTTGGGAACGCCTTCTTGCATGTCATTAGCGATATATATCGCTGACATGCAAAGCGGCACCAAAACGGTCGCTTTCGCCATAAAGCTGTCGCTAACAGCTGTTAGCGACAGCTTGCTAATAGGGCGATAGAAATATCGCTGCTTTAGCAGCAAAAAGTGCCGCTAAAGCGGCGATAACACCCTTGGTAATATGCCCCAACATTTTGTAGTATGTTTATTAGTACTACAATCACACTACAAGGCGCTATTCACTAACCTTGCTGCAGAGGTCTTTGCCTTAGGAGTGGGCAATAAACTCCACTCCATCAGCAAATTCACAGAGTTTTGCCCACTCAGTTTTCCACTGGGGACATGGAGTTCTGGCAAAACTCCACCAACCACCACGTGGTATGCGTTTTCTTGCACGTTGCTCACCAACGTTGAGTTGGTGAGTGTGAGGTAGAATTTGTTCCCACAGCATGATTTTTGGGCACTAGAACACCTCCCGGCAAGGTTTCTAAACGCGGTCTGTTGCGGCAGGTCACGACCGTTTGAGATGAGAAAGCTGCTACTCGAGCAAAAAATCTACTTGACTGCAGAAAGAAGCAGCTCGCTCTGGCGCAGCTCATGGTGCCATTGTTGCTTATTTTATAATGCGGAAGAAGCTTCCGGCACTAAAAATCAGGACGTGCAGATTGCCATGCCGAATTCTGCTTGCTTGCAGAACCCCGTGGAATCTCACTGAGTTTTTATGTAACTTCACAGAATTCTGCGTACTGAAACTCTGCGAGTTCCTCCCGCCCCTACTTTGCCTTCCCCTCTCCAATCTTTTATGTGTGGCGAACTCCACCTAGAACGCAGAGATCTGTGCATACATAGGCCTATTTTTAGAATGTAAGAGGCCAGGGTAAGTGGCTAGAAAATAGAGAATACTTACTGTAAAATGGGAGGGGATAAGAAGGAGAAAGGAGTGATTTAGGGAGGGTTAAGGAGAAGTTTGTGAAGGACATGCACCCATCCAAAAATAGTAAACCCATTGCCATTCGCAAACTTCATTTCTGAGGTTATTGTAGCCAAAAAGGACCCAAAACAGACCCAAGTAAGGACAGCACCACACATGACCAACCACTGTTTCTGCAGCACCCTCCCACAGAAAATAATAGTGGTATGAACTTAACCTTTTAATTGTGGCTGATGCCCACTCTCCCTCCCCAGTGCGTCTGAAGGCCATTGGTCATCATTGGGGGGAGCTTTAAAGGACCCTCTGGTGCTTGCAGCAGAAGGATTCTTTTTTTAATTTTTTTTTAGCCTAGGCTGCTTGGAAATAGCCTTCCAAGGAGCCTGAGTCTGTTTTTTTTTCTTGGGTAATCATAATCAACATGTGTGGGTGGGGGCTGGTGTCATTATTAGCTAAAGTAAAAGTAAAACAAGCCGATTGGGCTCACTTTACAATCACTAAATCAGTGCTCATGGACATACCAAGCACTGATTTATTTGGGGGCGGTATAATTAGAAAGGGAGAATCTCCCATTTCTAATGATGTCTCTTCCCAGTGGATCCCTACTTATGCAATTACCTCCAATTTGCCACATGGGGGCAGAAAGCCCACTGGACACCAGGGACATAACAAAAAACATAGGGTGGGGGCTGCCCACCATTACCCCACCCCCAAAAAGGGCGCAACAGTCATTCTGGCCCTCTGGAGGCAGATTGGGGGTTTGACCCAAACTGCCTCCCGGGAGGGGGGGGAAGCCCACTAGACACAAGGAAATATTTATTTAAAAAAACTTAGGGGTGTAGCCTGCTCACCATGGGCATGGCCATGCCCCCACTGCAAAAGGGATTCAAAAGTCTTTCTGCCCTCCCTGGGGAGGCAGCTTAGAGGTTTACCCAAATCTAACTTCCAGGGGGAAAAAGACTACTAGACACCAGGAAATTCAAATTGGTGCCAAAACAAACAAAAGGATCAAGCGGCCTACAGTGGCATTGAGCCATAACCTCACCGTAGAAGTAGCAATAGGGTCAGAGTCTTTCTGCTCCAATGAATGCAAATAGGAATTTTGTCCCATTTGGGGAGGTTGCTCCTAATCTACCCCAAAGGCCACTAGACACCAGGGACTTTGCATTTGGGACAAAAGAAAGAGGTGCGAGCATTGCACTGTGGCATTGGCCATACAGCCCAGTATTTTGGTTTCTCTATGGGCAGAATAGGGGTTTGCCCCAATTTGCCCCCGGGGGTGCAGAAAGCCCACTGGATGGCAGGAATAAAAAAAAATTAATAAAACAATGGGCTGGGTCTGGCCCATCAAGACATCAGGCCCCACCCTCATCCCTATAGCCTAAACAACCTTTTGGTTCCCCTGCAGACTAAAACATCCAAATCCCAATGCCAAGTGAGAGGACATTTAATTCTTTTAGGTATTTAATTTACATATGGGCCAGGAGAGTGGGGCTAAATGCCAATATTGTCCCACTTGCCGTGCCTCATGGCTTCACTTTTTGGTCTTGGCAGGACGCCACCTGGGAAACCTACCAGACACAGAAATTTCTGAAAACTCGACATCGAGGGGAATCCAGGGGTGCATGCCTTGCAACGATCACATGTCGCTTCTTACCCACAATGTCTGGCATACCTCTAACTCAGCCTAAAGTCACCGATTTTCCTTCCATGTTCGTGATGTAAACTTCTGAAATGCACAGGGATCCACAAAATACTTTCTGCCCAGTGTCTCTCCACTTCTGATAAAAACATTACGCTTCTTGTATGGGTGGGCCTACCGCCTGCATTTTCTATCAGAAAAATGCCCTGATTTGGCAATGGGGAGAGCTGCCTTAACTGGGCCCAAGCTAGGCTGCCACCTAGAGAAAGCTACTAAACCCAGACATTTCTAAAAACTGGACACCCAGGGGAGTTCAGAGTGCTATGTCTTGCATGGATCCCAGGACATTTTCTTACCCACAATTCCATGTAAACCTCAAACTTTGCCTAAAATCACAAATTTTCCGGATTTGATTTTGAATTTGCAGAGCGCAACAGTTACCCAAAGGTATTAAGGCACTAAAACCAGCTGCCCAGAGCTAAAATCTAACTGTAAATCCTCCTGAAAAAAGCTGTTTGTAAAGAATAAAGCCAGGTTTTAAGTGCTTTCCTAAAAGGCAACAACTGTGGGTTAGCCCTCATGCTTTGCAGAAGAGAGTTCCAGACTCTACTTGCAGCAATTGAGAAGGCTCTCTCCCCATTTCTTCTTTCTAGTCCTAGGCATAGCGAGCAGGTTTCGGTGTGCCCAACACAGTTTTCTACTCTAATCCTTGCAGGACTGGGGAGAAAAAGGGTCTTATGCACTGTACAGAGCGTTTGATTTCGTGCTGGCTGAGGAATAAGAGGAAATATTGTCCTGAGCATGCTTGTGA
>CAWUFW010022553.1:0-92850 GCA_963921515.1 Calotriton arnoldi | reverse complement strand
ACTCGCAAACACACCTACCTCCTATCAGCAAGGCGGCCCTGGGACCCGGTTAGTGACGATGAAAGTCGCACTAACCGCGGTTATCACAGGTTTTAACACCTGCTCAGAACCTGACTTGTCCATTCTACTCAATGGGGGGGGGTGGATTATGCGGCTGAGACCACCATGGCCTATCAGCAACCACCCCCTAACGCTGGGTTATTATCGCTGTAATTCATGCGATAATCCCGCTTTGCGCCAACTATCGCTGGATTTCCATCGCCGTGGAGATGGCCGTTGCTAATAAAGCGCTATCTCGGCGATGGAATCCAGCGATAGCTGGCGATGTGAAAATACTCGCTAAGCGCGCTTTGCGATATTTATCGCAAGCGTTGCTGATATGCCTCTATGATCCTACTTCACTATTTTACAGATGTAAGTCTTAATTAAGCCTGGAACGAGATGCACCTTGGCCATGCACGATTTATGCCACACTACCAAAGCAGGCAAGACATTTAAATGAAAATAACATACACATGTGTTGCAAGTATTCATGATATAGCTTCCACGTGTAGATTTGCGCTCTGTTTAGATCAGTAGGTGATCCCATGGTTGTCATGTGAGTGTGGTGCAAAGTCACGGCAAAGGAGGAGAAGTCTCGCAAAGCCTCATTTTTGGGCACACATACTCAACTATTTTGTAATGCATTTGTCACATTTCATCACATCCACTCGCTCAGGAAAAGCTGTAAAGTACTGTAGCTAGCATGGGAATGTAAAAAAATATATATAACGTTCATGTTTGGTGACAGAGGAAAACACAAAAAGCAAATGGAAAGACAAAATAAGCAATAGCAAAACCAATAAGTCTGTAGTTAACTGCGTTATTTTTGGCTTTGTCAGAGTTTTTTCCCATGGTATTTGCAAAACTGTATTGTTGGGGGAACTACAGGGCTCTTGACAATATATTTAAAAAAACATTGGCTAAAGCACAAACACCAAACCTGATGAGAATGCACTAACTTCCTATCCCATTGTGTTGTTCTCTCTATCGCTTTCTCTCAAACTAACTCCAGTCAGTTGATGTGTGCAAACGCTATGAACTTGCAAGACTAATTTATCAGAGGCATAAAGCACGGCTATCAGAACAATTTGTAAGTTAAACAGACACTCAGAAATTGCAACGAGGCCTAGGCACTAAAAACATCATAAACCGGCGATTTTTGCACTATTGAATCTAAAAATTGAACCTACAAGGTGTGATTAGAGGTAGACGAGCCAACAAATTAACCAGGAGAGTGGAGCCAGATCTGCGCCAAGGGTTTAGCTTGGCTCTTAAAGCCTGGGCGTGAGCCGAGCTCTAAAAACGTTTGCTATGTAAATCATATAACAAACCACGTAAACAGTGATAGTCTCGTTATATGTAAAAATAAGTGTCTCTCCTTAACGTGTGGAAGTTTTGACTGTAATGTGTCACATGATTGTGTTGCACTGAGAAGTACTTAATAAAAGTGATAGTTTTTAAAAATGAACTTAAAACCATTCCTGCCTCCCTCCCCACACTGGTGACAGTGCCATAAGTAAACCAAGAGACAAGACAGTTGTCAGGTTAACCCTGTATGTGACACAGATTATTACAGAACAACATTATAGTATATTAAATCAAAAACAATGTTTATTTGTACAGCTGGTATTCTGAACTGACACATTTGAAAGGGCTTTCATATGTGATTTTACTTCTTTGTGCATTTTTCCATAGTTTTTATATAGATATTATATAGTGCGATTTCAACCAGAAGGTATTGGAGCGCTGCATGAGCACCACTTACAGTACACAAAGTCATATTCATTTTTAGATATCGCATACAGTGCATGAGCTGTGCTGTGAAACGTAGTGTTTATAATTCCATGGGTTTACAACCCACCCACAGCATTCCATTAGTTGTTTTCATTGTTGCTCTCACTTGCAATATTTCTATTGCTTAGCTTATGTATGTAGGAAAGTAGTATCTGCTTCTTATGGTTACCCCCACTTTTTGCTGATGTCTCACTGTTTTTGGACTAGTCTGACTGGGATCCTGCTATCCAGGACCCCAGTCTATCTGCTTTCTCCCTTAAATTGCTATGAATGTACTTTAGGTACACTCCAGATTAGATACTGGGGCACCGTTATCAGTCCCTAGTATATGGTACACCATGTACCCAGGGCATAGAGTACCCCAGAGGCCTCCCATGTGCTGAAGCATGTATTATGCCACCCATGAGAGGCCATTCAAAATGACACAACAGGTCTGCTACAGCAGCCTGTGTAAGCTAGTGCTTGCACCACTTACTTAGATATAGAGTTCACTATATCTATCTAAATCACTACACTTAAAAACCTATCAGTCACTCCTATGGCAGGCCTTATCAATCCTGAAGGCAGGGTGCTGGGTTTTATGTGAGAGGGTGCCCCTGCATGAGCAAAGCCCCTCTGCAGCCTTCGGAGACCATTCTCCAGGGTTGTCTGTGAAACAGCCAGACATATAGGTTAAGTTGCATTATAACCTCGCGATAAATGCTAACTTTAAAACGGCTGCTTAGAAACATGTCGTGTTTGATGTCAAACACCTTGGAATCAGTATGATTCCACCCTTCTGAAACCACTACTGTGGGTCACCGGTCTACCCGGTACCAGCTTTCTCGACCCGGGCAGCACAAAATGGACGCTGCCAGCCATAGACTACGATTCTGCTCTCCTGCTGCTGAGCCAAGCTCGAGCAGAGGAAGGCATGACAATAGCCATCCTGTCACAGGGAGGTATGACCACCTCCCAGACAGGGTTTAGTGTATTGGGGCTGGGTGGGTGCACTCTGAGAGTGCCAGAAAGTCTGCACTGGGGGCACATTTGGTGTCCCTGTGCATAGTCCAGCTCAAGCCAGTTCTGGGAGCCATTGGCTCCTGCTCTGGCACGAAACTGGACAAAGGACATGGGTGTAGCCACCCCTCTGTCCTGCCCCTCCCCTAGGAGGGTCCCCTGAATCTGTCCAACCCTTTCCCGTGGGTATATAGTGGGCTACCTGGCTACAGGACTTTAGATTTTACCTGGACAAGATTCTACTAAGAAGAAACCAAGTACTTCGACTGTCTGCATGACGCTGGACGACTGAAGAATCTCCCTTGAAGTAAAGGAGTTACTCCCTGCACTAGCAGGCACCTAAGCGCATCTGACCAGCTTGCATCTCCCAGGCTCTGAGGAATCCAAAGATTTCAGCAACACAGGAGGTGGGTTTCCGAAGGTCCCTAAGGTTGATCTGCCCTCTCAGCGATTCTGAGACCAGTATCCCTCGTGGGGACCGCGTGACCTGAACCCCTGTGCACCGCGTACATTTGCAAGTGCATATGCTTGTTGGCGACCCCTGAGCTTGTGCATTGGATTCCGAGTAGTCCTGACCCGAGCAGTATTTTCACAGAAGAAATCCGGCCTCCTTGCACTGACTGCTCCGTGGGCTGGTGCTTTGCAGACTTGCTCGAGGTCTCCTCACGATCCCTGGTCCGTTGGTCTGTGGGTCCTGGCGAGGGTCACCTTGTTTGTTCTTGGGCTTCCCTGGTTGCTCCAGATGTGCCCTGACTCCCCATTGCATGGAGAGTCCCCTGGACCTTGCTGGTCTACAAACGTAACCTGTTTGTCCTTCCTGCGTGGGTTGCATTTGCCAAGGCTTGTTGGTGCTCCAGCCAGACATCGACCCCTCAGCACTTGACATCCTTTGTGGGACAGCTCACCTCCGGATCCTGGTCATCCTCGGCGTCTCCTGGTCCCCGTGGCTGCAGAGTCAAGCATCCCTTCTTCGCACCTGAAACACCCCACATCGGTGGGCATTCGACTACCGAGCCCCTGGTCACCTGAAGTGACCCAGACTCTGTCCCCTCTGCTTTCAGGTTCCTCTCACCTAGAATCCAGGCTTGGTTTCCCCCGGACACTCTTCACCTTCCTGGCAGCAGTACTTCTTTGCAGCTCTCCATTGAAAACGACGGAGGTTTCCGACACCACTTGACCCCTAAGCACCCGGCTCCTCTGGGATAGGTAACACGGGTACCTTGGTACTCACTGGTGGGTTGGCCTTAGAACCTCCTATGTTCCAAAGGGTTTGCTCGAAGTCCTCGTAGAAGTGTACTTAAACTATAACTTTGCAACCGCTGACTTTCCCATAGAGTTGTACGAAGCACGCGGTCGTGTTTTCTCACTGCACCCGTCCTCCGTGGG
Source organism: Calotriton arnoldi (assembly GCA_963921515.1). Classification (NCBI taxonomy): domain Eukaryota; kingdom Metazoa; phylum Chordata; class Amphibia; order Caudata; family Salamandridae; genus Calotriton; species Calotriton arnoldi. The sequence goes on along the minus strand of CAWUFW010022553.1, from coordinate 88,629 downwards.
CTCCCTGTGTCACTGCCTTGGGTGGTTCCTTGGGGTCTCAGCGATTCTACATGCTCTAGGCACTGTGTCTAGTCAAGTCGTGATTGTTATACAATTTTTTTAGTATATGGTTCGGTCTCCCCTGGAGCCCGCTGTGTATTGTGCTACTTACGAATGTTCTATTGATTCAGTATTGTGTGCTCTGTGCTCTAATTTCGTGTAGAGACTAGTAGAGAGTGTTATATTAATAAATACATATTTTATATAACTACTGTGTGGTTCTCCTTTCATTTAGTCATTCAGGATGTGATATTCTGGTATAACAAGCTGCTTTACATTCCTTCAAGATTAAGCCTGAAGGCTGCTCTCCACAGCTACCACTAGGATAGCTTTCTAAAGGTTATCTTTGACCTCATGCATCATAAGGGTCGTGTGGACTGGTACAGGGTGCCCACTTTAATTAGTGGACAGCATATACCAGGCCACCTTCTCACAATGTAGACTACCCTTCCATTCTTGTGTTAGTTCCCCTAGGAGCATGGACCAAGTACATGTGTTCTTCCTCGTATTTTGGGATTATTCCTGGACATGCAATGTGCTTTTCCACTTTTAACACTGGCTTACAGCTTCTTATTTATGTTGCTTTCACCCAATCTGCCATCTCTGTTGACACTTTAGTTACTAACACCCACAACTTTATTACTCTACGCCACTCTACATTACTCCACTCTATGACAGTCTACTCTCTGTCGCTCCACTCTACTCTACGCCACTTCACTCTATGCCACTTCACTCTACTCCACTCTACGCCACTACACTCCACTCTATGCCACCCCACTCCACTCCAAGCCACTCTACTCTACGCCACTCCACTTCACTCTTCGCCTCTTCACTCTACAGTACTCCACTCTATGCCACTTCACTCTTTGCCACTCCACTCCACTCTACTCTATGCATCTCTACTCTTAGGGCCAGACTGGCATTTGCCTGGGAGGCTGGAAGGGTGGGAGGCCAGTTTTGTGACAGGTGGCTGGTTTTGGTCCCCAGTACCAAATTCAGCAGGCTACCAAGCATTTTCCAACCTCCCGGGTTATCTGGCGTCAGTGCTAGCTTTAGGGCAGCACCATTCACACTCTGAAAGTGTGTGCAGGCCTTTCCAGACTCCAGACCTCCACAAGCACATACGGTGAGTATGTGTGCCTAGTCATAGAATACGCTCCTGAGCTATGGGGTGAGTGAAGCAGGGCCCATTCGGGATGGGTCCACCACTCGGTTCCTGCTTACGGGTGGCTTTTCATAGGGAGCCCGAGCAGGTTGCACTCACTTGCCAGAGCTTGATTGCTGCCTGGGCTGTAGGGAACAGAAGAGTTATGTAATCCCTGGTTTTGAGGCATCCTGTGACATTAAATTAATGACAGCTAATAGCTGGAATTGCTGCTAGGTGGGAGGGGACCAAGCACTGCATTGTCTGGACCGCGATATATGGCCTTCAACACCGGGCAGGCTTGCATGGCGACGACCGCCTGCAGGTCAAGCAAGCACACGGGACTTTCTGCAAAGCACTTCATCCTCCCACAATGCGCTATGTAATTGCTATAACAGTCCTTTTGTACTCGGAGGAAGATTTGGCAGAAACGTTTTTTGATTTAAAGTGCCGAAACTCCAACAAAAGTAAATGGGAGAGTGACAAAGTACCCTGTTTTACAATAAATCTCTATTTTAAATGTCAGATTTTGACCAGAATGCCTGTGAGTAATGTTTGGTGTTACAACCCCCCTCTTTTCACTGGACAGTTTGGACCGTCTCAGTGTGTACAGTTGTGTGCTCTCTACAAATATTAAGATTCTCTGACAAAAATCACTGAACTTTTATCCCCCAGGTCAGAGCCTCTGCCCAGCACATTTCAATAATTTGAATTTTGGCACCCTCACCAGCCCCACTGTGGGGTTGTATTAAGGATGACAGAGCAACCACATGACCATATAAAATGTCTAGGCAATCCCTGTTCACCTTCACTCTCGCAGGGCACCAGAGATGGCTTGGACGCAGAAACCTCTCTGATGGTGCAGCTTCATTCCAGGATTCAAAATTGGGCTTTGGTATTTTTTATTTGATTCACTTTTTCCAGGAAGCAGCTCAGCACTCTACCATTATCCTTTTTTTTACAGTTTCATGTAGCACAAACTCGTCCCAAGGGCAGTGGCACGCTCTACATTGGTGGCAGTTATATTTCACAAGGTCACATTCATTTTTTAAGGCACAGTGAGATTGGGTGATTTGCCCAGAATCACGGGATGTTTAGCTTATGCCGGGCTTAGAACATGGTTCCAGTTCCAAAGTCGACAGCTCTGGCCATAATGCCACATCATCTCGGACTGTGCCACATTCAAACCACTTTGTCATTCTTAGAAAGGCACCTTTTAGAGATGTTCATCAATTACAAACATCGTTCATCCTGCCTTTTTACTAATAGGACTTGGTGGAAACTGGGCCTTTTTAAGAATGTGTAGTTTCTGCTTAGGTTACCAAGCTTGATTGCTTTTCCACTTCATCCCTAAGTCAGGGGGTGTATTTGTACAACAGTCAATGTTATCCCTACCTTTAAAAAGGTGCATGACCACTGGTCATGTCACCAACTTCAATACTTGTCTATTTGGCACATTTGTACATATTAACAGCAACACTGCTTTGTGTGTTGTGCCTCATGAATTACTGGGTCTTCTCTGATTTACTCCCTGTTCCCCTTACTCCGCCTTCTTGGATGCACATGCATGCATCAACCGCTTGCAGTTTTTGCCAGGTTGTCTGTGGGTATGATTGGGTGTCCTGGTGCATTGTAAGGTCATCATTTGTTGTGCTTTAAAAGTTAATACATTTGGATATATTATGAAATTTTTGGGGGCAGACCCCCAAGTTCCCTTTAGAGTGCTCAGGCTCGTGGGGGCTGGTCTGACAATATTTGCCAGTACTGCTTTCGGTTCCCTGTCCAGCCCTGTCTACTATACGCCACTCTACTCTATGCCACTCTACTCTATGCCACTCCACACAATGACGCTCCATGGCATTCCACACCACTCCACTGTATCTCAATCTACTCTGTGCCAATCTACTCTGTTCCACTCCACACCACCCTACTTCACTCCCCCTAATCTATGTCACTCTACTCTACATCACTTTGTGCCACTCCACTCTGCGTCACTCAGCTCCACTCCATACAGTGCCACTTTACGCCACTCCACTCTACTCTACGCCACTCTACACCACTCTAATCTACACCATTATACTCTACACCACTCCACTCTATGCCACTCCACTCTATGCCACGCTACTCTATGCCACGTGACTTTAGTCCACTCCATCCTACTTTATGCTACTCTACACCATTTTACTCTGTGCCACTTTACTCTATGCCACTCTACTCTATACCACTCTACACCACTCCACGCCACTCCACATCAATCTACTCCATGCCACTCTACTCTATACCACTCCACTCCACGCCACTCCACTCTACACCACTCCACGCCACTCTACTCAATGCCACTCTAAGCACTCTATGCCACTCTACTTTATGACACTCTACTCTATACCACTCTACTTTACGTCACTCTACTCTACAACACTCCACTCTATGCCACTCTACTCAGTGCTACTCCATTCCACTCTACATCATTCTATGTCACTCTACTCTAGGCCACTTTTCTGTATCCCACTCTACTCTACGACACTCTATTGAACACCACTACACAGCACACTACCCCACTCCACTCTACGCCACTCTGTGCTACTCTACCCAGCTCCACTCTATGCCACTCTCCTTTGCACCACTCTACTCTACGCTATGTCACTAACTTTTTGCCATGCTGAACAGCTGCCAAGCTGCTGTGCAACATGGCTAAAAGACTGATTAGCAAACCCAATAGCTGTCTTATAGGCGAGACCTATTTACTTTCCCCTGCTTGTTTTTTAGGCACTGGGGAAATTAGGTGATTTACCCAGAATCACAGAATAATGAGCCAATGCCGAGACTTGAACCTGGTTCCCCAAAAAACAGCTGGTTCCCCCAAAGTCAGAAGCTCTGGGCTGTATCGCCACATTCTGGGTAGAGCAAGGGAGGCAGGCAGAACCCACATGAAAGCTTGGCTCATTATGGGCTCGAGGTTGCAGTAGGACCTCGAGCAGAGCCAGGCACAGGCTCAAGCCTGGACCAAGCTTTCAGTCACTCTCCCACCTCTTAGTGTTTTAGAAGGAATGCATTTTATGTAAAACTTCAAACCCCTCTACAGAATTTTTCTCACTTGTTCAGCACTTTGGATAATTGATTAAAATTCCCTCTACTCTTGCAGATACCAAAATGACCACATCCCTTTTATGTCTCATGCCATTTTATTTTCTGCACATCTACCACAGCACCAAAGACCATGTCACTGGATGCATCATGGTCAACACAACACTAAAATGAACTGGCCCTCCCTTTTGACTTCAGCCCTAAATGTCCCTTAACCATCACAATTTCCATGCCATCAAACAGCCACCTCCCATCTGAGTGTACACAACCACTACAGCACTCCAACCGCAACAGCACAAAGGGAAACAGCGTTTACATCGCTACAACGCATGTGATTAAAACGCGGTTGTTACAACGACCTCGTTGTTACAACGCAAGCCATTACATCGCAAGTCATTTCTAGAACTTGCTGTAGGGCGTGCTAAACTAAGGAATAGTATAATTTACTATTCCAACACCTTCCCTACTGTTGACCACGCTGGAGTTGGAATAGTAAAGTATACTATTTCTAAATCCAGCACGCCCCCTACAGCAAGTCGTAGAAACGACTTGCGATGTAATGAGCGATGTAATGGCTTGCGTTGTAACAACGCGGTCGTTGTAACAACCGCGTTGTAATCGCATGCGTTGTAGCGCATGCGATGTAACATCGCATATTCCACAAAAGACCTTCCAACATGCAAGATGCAGCTCTCAACCCTAGACTTAACATGACTCGCCACTTTAGGCACACCATTCGCCTGTTTTTCTACCCCAGCTTACAACAGTACCTTCTGCATGCTGGCCTGCACATTCCTGACAGCCTGTCTAGCATGCTCACCAGCACATGCTCTAAGCCCGTGGTACTCATGAGTACGGCCCGCGGGCCACTAAGCATGCCCTTTCCAGTGAGTAAGCACAGAAGATGGCCGCAGGAGCATACGTAGTGAATACATATTCATTACGTATTCACTATGTATGCTCCAGCGGTCATCTTCTGTGTTTACTGCTGGCCTCTGAATGTGCCCGCCTCTGTGATGTCACACACGGCACCGGCGTGGCACCGTCAGTGGCTTGCAAACTGACACATGTACAATAAAGGAGTCAATGTTCCTTGTAAAAGGAAGTCAAAGAATGAAGTTTTGTCCTGTGCTACTCTATGTGTGGGGATAGTGTGTCCTCATCATGATGCCCTCACACACCCCGAAGGATGTCATGCTTCATCATAGGGCTTGTTGCTCCTCGTCGGGCCGGCGCTGCAATGCCCTACGGGTCCCCCGAAGGGTCTCTTTATCGGAGATCTTTTGATGAAGAAGCCGTATGGGTGCGTGCGTGTGAGTGGTAGTGAGGTCTCAAGTAGTGTTTTTCTAAAAAATGACTGGAGGGAGTGAATACTATTTATTAAGGTGATCCCTCTGTCATTGTTAAAAGGTGTGTGGTGCTGCTCTGGGGATATTATGTCCCTCTGTAGCTAGATATACGTCTCTAATGGGCGTATAAGGTGGTCGACATGTTTCACGCTCTCTGTGGCCTCAGGAGGAGATCCAAAGCGTTTCTTCAGGACCAAGGTAAGTTTAAATATCACTAGCGGCCTGGATTTGACCTGTGCTGCTAGGTTAATGAGAGGGAGTAGCGTCTCTGAAAAGAGAAGAGGGTAGGACAGAAAGTATATTGGTATTTCTCTATAATGAGTATTCTCCCGGTCTACCATTGGAGGGCCCGGTGCGCATTATCGTTAGCGTGAGTCTTATCTCTATGGTTTAGGCATTGGTGCATGTTTAAAAAGATATATCAGAGATTTTGAGAACACCAAGTCTGTTGGGAATAGATGGCTTAGCGTCAACGAGTACCCCACAAGGCGACTGGAACAACATAGCCGCCCTTAAGAAACAACAAGTTAAAATAGCAATGCACGGGGCCATTATGACGGAATACCTGCGGGCCAATATCGCACCCAATGGCCTCATTGTGAATATAGCACCAAGAATCTTCCTAGAATATCTCATCTTTAAGAAAGACTGGAGCCAAGTGGCATGGAGATGTATACGCGACCTACTGGTACTCATAATCAATACCGCAAAACATTTATCTGAGGCACTGATAATAAAAATAACTATCGCAGAGAACGCCCTGAAAACAACAATCAGCATATCTGCTTGGAAAACACGACTTGCTGAGATTAATTCAGAAATGAATGACCACAAGGAGTATCTCCTACAGAAGAAGATAACAAAACTACAGAAGGATATTAAAAACTTTGAGAGAGAAAAAATATACCCATACATCAGGGAAGACTATGTGAGTAACATCACCGACACCTCATCTGAAGATGGATCAACAAACTCGACCAGATCCAAGAGATCGAGCAGCAACTCCAGCAATGAAAGCTGGAAGAATTACCAAGGCGGCCGAGGAATCCTACCAACGCCACCAATGTTCAACTACCTGATGTCAGGTTATCCAGGAGCTCCACCACCATGGTATCCTGGCTACCACGGCCCACCACCACCTATTCCATTCTACCAACAACAACGCCCTCCTTTTTGGAACAGAGGCAGGGGCAGAGGAAGAGGCAGGCGGAAAAACGAGCAAAAATAAGTACATTGGTCGGAGGACGAAGAACATCGCAGGACAAGGAGCCAGTCCAAGAAAAACTAGTGGTTAACCTATCAAACAGGACCCTAACACCTACAGAAGAATCAGCCCTGCAGAGGGGACTAGACTTTGTCCCCACTCCTAGAGAAGACCAATTCAGACTCACAGGTGAACTACATGCCTTTTTCAGGAAACTACGTCTGAGATCCTTTTTTCATACAAAAGAAATGAATAGGATGGACACGACCACAAAAGACACAGGCTTACGCAATCCATCCAAATTCACACCTACAACCGCGATGACGAGCACTGAGATCCTGACATATGAAAAAGCAGTACTAAAAGACATAAACCAACTTCAACCAAGAAAAGTATACGATAACCTACCTTCTAGAGAGAGAAAAGCTCTCCAAAACCTAAACGATGACCAATCCATCACAATAAAACCTGCAGACAAGGGCAGAGCCATCGTCATTCTAAATACTGATGATTATGACACCGAATGCCACAGACAACTGGCTGATAACAGATACTACCAAAAAATAGACACTGATCCAACAGATTCACTGACAAGAAAAATCACCATCACAGTGAGTGAAGCACAAACAAATGGATGGATAAATAAAAACGAAGCAGAATTCCTAGTCAACTCCAAACCAACGACCCCATATTTCTACGTCCTACCGAAAATCCACAAGAACATCATACCTCCACACGGTAGACCAATAGTATCCGGGATTAACTCCATTCTGGAACCACTCAGTCAATACTGCGACCACTTCTTACGACCACTGATACAAGCAACTCCATCTTACCTCAAAGACACCAAAGAAACAATCAATCTAATAGAACATATAAGAGGACCAGAGGAAATCACCCTACTAGTGACCCTCGACGTGGAGGCTTTGTATACTAACATCCACAAGAAGCAACACTGAGAGCAGTAGAAGAAAGTCTTAGGAACCAGGACCCTACCACACCACAATCAATAAACTTCATCCTGGAATGTGCGGAAATAGCACTAAAGAACAACTTTTTCAAGTTCAAAGACCAACATTACCAACAAATCCACGGAACTTGTATGGGCAGCACTTTCGCGCCGAGCCTAGCCTGCCTTTACATGGCTTATTTTGAGGCAACACACATCCTCCCACCATCCAACCCCTTTAAATCAGAAATAAAGAAGTGGAAGCGATACATAGATGACATACTCATGCTATGGACAGGCACAAAGGAACATTGCATAGAATTCCATAACTGGATCAATGAACAGGACCCTTTCCTGAAATTCACTCTAAACTCCTCAAGTGAAGAGATTCCCTTCCTGGACCTACTAATCATCCTGAAAGATGGAAAACTACTGACAAAAACGTACAAAAAACCGACTGACAGAAATAGCTTATTAACCTATGACAGTCACCATACAAAAGCCCTTAGAGAGAATCTCCCCTTTGGGCAATTTTGAGGCTCAGAAGAAACTGTAGCAATACCACGGATTACGACACACAAGCGGCAGAACTCAGTCAGAACCTGGAACAGAGGAACTACCCCAGGAGGATCATAAAGAAGGCACAAAAACGTGCGCGTAACAACCACCGAGAAGCACTATTAGAAACCGTGGAAAAACAAAAGGGCAGAGATAATAACATGTGTAACAACCTACACACCTCAGTCAAATCAAGTAAAAGGATTTTACTCAAACACTGGAATATTCTACATGCAGGGGAACTACAACTGGAACGCCCAAGATTCGCCTTCAGACGGACACAGAACATCAAAGACATAATTGTCCACACAAGACCCCAAAACAAACAGTTGGACAACCAAAGGACACTGTGGGACCTACCAACGGTCAAAGGACATTACCCGTGCGGGACTTGCAATATTTGCCCTTTGACAACACATACCAAAACGTTACAAATGAATAATCAGGAATGGACACAGAAAAAACACACAAATTGTAATACCAAGAACTGTATTTACATGGTGAAATGTCCATGCGACTTTCGATATATAGGAATGACAACCGGAGCCATAAAGACAAGAATAAACGAACATAGAAGTAACATACGATGTAAGAAAAATACCACCAAAATGAGCAGACACTATATTGAGACAGGACATACGCCAGACCAACTAAACTGGACCATCATAGAATCTAATCCTGCATGGACGAGCAGGACACTTTTTCAGAAAGAACAGAGATGGGTCCACCATCTACGGACGAACACTGGAGGTCTGAATGATGAAATACCCTGGATCGAATAAGTATAGTAACACTTCCATGGCACCAGTAATAGAATCCCTCTGCCTTCATCCTGTAAACCTATAAGATAATGACATACTAATAATAAAGGCAGAAAAACAACTTTGACCAATCCTAAAACAATCTAGTGAAGTCTTCTTAAAGTGTAGACAATAATTATAAATATACCTTTCCAAAATGGCACCCAAAAGAGTGAACCACATACTACTTACACCACTCTGAGACAGCGCGAAAAACAATTAGCCTGGAAATCACCCACAAACACCATGTTCAAATTTGAAATAACGCATTGATTCCCTTAATTCATAGCCATATGACACTCATACATTGCCGAGACCGCAACAGACTAAGACAGACCCAAATACACCTAAACATACTCCACTACAAGATGGCGCCCATACAGCACACTATACACTCCCCAATTAACTTTCTAATTGGCAACACACTTCCACCATAAAAAGGGTGGCAGCCATTGCTCCAGTATCGGCGGAGATGGAGAGAGGCAGGCAGGTGTACCGGCACAGCTAAATGGGAGAACCATGAGTACTAAACGATTGTATCTTGTGTTAACCCCCACTTTTGAGAAAACACCCCGGGTCTGAACTAAGTGCCTGGACAGAGCTCTCTCTTACAATTGGAGGCCGAAAAAAGCATTTCAGAACAAATATCGGCCTCACTTGTAGCGCTGGCATTTTAAGAAATAGGAAGCCAAAATGCCAATCTAGCTTCCAAATATTTGTAGAGCACGTTTGCATCTCGCAGAAAATGCCTCGATAAATAAAAGATTTGATTCCTTCTCAATTTACAGGCTGTATCAACATGCAGGGACCGCTGTGATAACTGCACCTTTTATTTGAACAATTGAAGCTCTATTGTTATTGTTATAATTGTTAATGAACAGGCCACGCTTCCCTTTTCTCGTTTTCCTTACAGCTCCCGACTGCCCTCACCAATCTCATGAGGCAATAATTGTATAAATAAGGGAAGAGCAATATGTATCTCACTATGTAGTGACAAAATCAGAGTCTAAAGGTTTGCCATCAATGGTGGGGCCCACTCAGTGACACTTACTTATTGTTTATTTATGTATATATATATCTCTTTTTACATCCTACCCAGACAGTGCTGACTCACCGGTTTTATCATACGCCTAATATGAGTCTTCTTAGATTATTCACAACAGGATACCACTACTAGTGGCACTGCATGGAATCAAATGACAAAAGAGTGACCTGACATATACTAATCATTGATCTCTCTATTATATGTCTCTTCTTTATAAACCCACGTGTCAAAATGTTGAAACTCCGCTGATTATTGCTTATTATTCTTTCTTTTCACTTCACTGTAAATAATATGTAAACACGTAAAATAGAATATCTTTTTAAACATGCACCAATGCCTAAACCGTAGAGATAAGACTCACGCTAACGATAATGCGCACCGGGCCCTCCAATGGTAGACCGGGAGAATACTCATTATAGAGAAATACCAATATACTTTCTGTCCTACCCTCTTCTCTTTTCAGAGACGCTACTCCCTCTCATTAACCTAGCAGCACAGGTCAAATCCAGGCTGCTAGTGATATTTAAACTTACCTTGGTCCTGAAGAAACGCTTTGGATCTCCTCCTGAGGCCACAGAGAGCGTGAAACATATCGACCACCTTATACGCCCATTAGAGATGTATATCTAGCTATAGAGGGACATAATATCCCCAGAGCAGCACCACACACCTTTTAACAATGACAGAGGGATCACCTTAATAAATAGTATTCACTCCCCCTCCAGTCATTTTTTAGAAAAACACTACTTGAGACCTCACTACCACTCACACACACGCACCCATACGGCTTCTTCATCAAAAGATCTCCGATAAAGAGACCCTTCGGGGGACCCGTAGGGCATTGCAGCGCCGGCCCGACGAGGAGCAACAAGCCCTATGATGAAGCATGACATCCTTCGGGGTGTGTGAGGGCATCATGATGAGGACACACTATCCCCACACATAGGGGCCGATTCCGATCTCGGTCGGAGCGCACCCAATACTATTCGGTCGGGAAAAAAGCCATGCGAAAGCCAGTTTCCCGACCGATCCGTACAACACACCGAACGAGCAAGTACGATGCGCACAACAGCAAAAATTCCGGCCGAGCCGTACTCACCCAAACCAGGTCCTGTTCTCCGACCGAGGCGAATCCGGAAACGCCGAATCGAGTCGCACGGAAGGGAAAATGCAGCCCCGTCCGGCCGGACAAGTACGATGCGCTTTCCGTACGCGCCGAACCCGTCGCTACGCACGGCACGTCAAAGCATCCGGGAGAGGCGCACATAAGCTCCGAATCGCGCCACAACACGATCCACGGCTACGAGACGAACACAGCACCAGACGAGGACGACGCGAAGCGGCGAGGACGAAGCGAAGCGACGAGGACGAAGCCAAGCGACGAGGACGACGCGAAGCAACGAGAAGGACGAGCGACACGAACCAACCATGAATCCCTTCGTCCCGATCATACCAATATTCTACATCTACTACCGGAACAGGCACGGACGCGTACGGCGCAGAAGGTAAGTCAGACACCAACCACAAAACACATACAACACGTACACGACACATCACACACATACACTGGGAATCTGAATATACTTCACCAGCAACAGCAGCACCATAGGGGCGGGATGCCCATCACCAATGCCACATATGCACACAGGGGCCTGAATGCGCGCCACCACCCCAACCCAGGGGGGCTGGATGCCCTACCACTACTACCACCCTCAGCCAGGGGGGCTGGATGCCCACCACTACTACCACCCTCACCCAGGGGTGGCAGGATGCCTACCACTACTACCACCCTCACCCAGGGTGGCAGGATGCCTACCACTACTACCACCCTTAGCCAGGGGGCAGGATGCCTACCACTACTACCACCCTCAGCCACGGGGGGCAGGATGCCTACCACTACTACCACCCTCACCCAGGGGGGCAGGATGCCTACCACTACTACCACCCTTAGCCAGGGGGCAGGATGCCTACCACTACTACCACCCTCACCCACGGGGGGCAGGATGCCTACCACTACTACCACCCTCACCCAGGGGGGCAGGATGCCCACAACTACTACCACCCTTAGCCAGGGGGCAGGATGCCTACCACTACTACCACCCTCACCCACGGGGGCAGGATGCCTACCACTACTACCACCCTCAGCCAGGGGGGCTGGATGCCTACCACTACTACCACCCTTAGCCAGGGGGCAGGATGCCCACCACTACTACCACCCTCACCCAGGGGGGCTGGATGCCTACCACTACTACCACCCTTAGCCAGGGTGGCAGGATGCCTACCACTACTACCACCCTCACCCAGGGGTGGCAGGATGCCTACCACTACTACCCCCCTTAGCCAGGGGGGCAGGATGCCTACCACTACTACCACCCTTAGCCAGGGGGGCAGGATGCCCACCACTACTACCACCCTCACCCAGGGGGGCAGGATGCCTACCACTACTACCACCCTTAGCCAGGGGGCAGGATGCCTACCACTACTACCACCCTCACCCAGGGGGGCAGGATGCCTACCACTACTACCACCCTCAGCCAGGGTGGCAGGATGCCTACCACTACTACCACCCTTAGCCAGGGGGCAGGATGCCTACCACTACTACCACCCTCAGCCAGGGTGGCAGGATGCCCACCACTACTACCACCCTTAGCCAGGGTGGCAGGATGCCTACCACTACTACCACCCTTAGCCAGGGTGGCAGGATGCCTACCACTACTACCACCCTTAGCCAGGGGGGCAGGATGCCTACCACTACTACCACCCTTAGCCAGGGGGGCAGGATGCCTACCACTACTACCACCCTCAGCCAGGGGGGCAGGATGCCTACCACTACTACCACCCTTAGCCAGGGGGCAGGATGCCTACCACTACTACCACCCTTAGCCAGGGGGCAGGATGCCTACCACTACTACCACCCTTAGCCAGGGGGGCAGGATGCCTACCACTACTACCACCCTCAGCCAGGGGGCAGGATGCCCACCACTACTACCACCCTCACCCAGGGGGGCTGGATGCCTACCACTACTACCACCCTCACCCAGGGGTGGCAGGATGCCTACCACTACTACCACCCTTAGCCAGGGTGGCAGGATGCCTACCACTACTACCACCCTTAGCCAGGGGGCAGGATGCCTACCACTACTACCACCCTTAGCCAGGGGGGCAGGATGCCCACCACTACTACCACCCTTAGCCAGGGGGGCTGGATGCCTACCACTACTACCACCCTTAGCCAGGGGGGCAGGATGCCCACCACTACTACCACCCTCACCCAGGGGGGCAGGATGCCTACCACTACTACCACCCTCACCCAGGGGGGCAGGATGCCTACCACTACTACCACCCTCACCCAGGGGGGCAGGATGCCTACCACTACTACCACCCTTAGCCAGGGGGGCAGGATGCCTACCACTACTACCACCCTCACCCAGGGGGGCAGGATGCCTACCACTACTACCACCCTTAGCCAGGGGGGCTGGATGCCTACCACTACTACCACCCCAACCCAGGGGGGCTGGATGCCTACCACTACTACCACCCTTAGCCAGGGGGCAGGATGCCCACCACTACTACCACCCTCACCCACGGGGGGCAGGATGCCTACCACTACTACCACCCTTAGCCAGGGGGGCAGGATGCCCACCACTACTACCACCCTTAGCCAGGGGGCAGGATGCCCACCACTACTACCACCCTCACCCACGGGGGGCAGGATGCCTACCACTACTACCACCCTCACCCAGGGGGGCAGGATGCCTACCACTACTACCACCCTCACCCAGGGGGGCTGGATGCCTACCACTACTACCACCCCCACTCATAGGATGGACAATGCATGACACAACAAGCACACCACAACCTAGGGAATGCAAGATTAAGACATCCCCCCACCACCATGACAAGCGTGTGGTAGGCTGTGTCAAATGCCTACAACACCGAACATGACTTTCAACATACAATGTGACCCCCTAGCACATGTGCCACACATATATGTGTGTGGCACCCACAATGCTAAGCAGCCCATGACCATTGTGGCAATGGGGCCTAAACCCCCATCATCACAGTGACCAAAAGGTAAGTGTGGGGTCCATAGCTGAAGCACATTTTGACCATTGTGGCAATGGGGTCTAAACCCCCATCATCACAGTGACCAAAAGGCAAGTGTGGGGTCCATAGCTGAAGCACATTTTGACCATTGTGGCAATGGGGTCTACACCCTCATCATCACAGTGACCAAAAGGTAATTGTTGACAAAGAAAGAGCTGCAACTGCCAAACTGCATGGATCATTCCTGCTCACAGAACCAAAAACTCATCTGTGGCAAAGTAGTGTATGTGTCCCATTGCAACATAAATTGGGGGAGCCAAATACTGCAGTGCAAATGAAACATTCCTTTGGCCATGTGCAGACAAACAACACCCATGGGGGCTGAGACCGTCAACAGTCATCAATGACACAATGACAGAAGTGACCATCAGAATGCAGAACCACATATTTGCACCAATGGGCACACAAATGCAGATACCCTGTGGAGACAGCAGATGTGAGGTGAACAGATACCATACCATGGCAGCAATGGGACACACAAACCATGATCACTGTGCTGACCGATGACCTAGGAGTCCCAGGGACAGCAGGGGAAACACACCAAACAACATACAGCCAATGGCACACCCAAGATATGCCAATGCAGTGGTGCAGATGCACAAACACAAACAGGCAGACCAACACTGTCATCATACACAGCAGGTGAGGGGTGGGGGTGCCAGTGTCCCCAGGCAACCACACAACACATGAGGAGAGCTGAATACCAATCATACAGATGTGCATACACTGCCACACTAAGGTAACTCATGGATCCAAATCCCCTATGTGGGCAAGCAGGCATTGTCAGGTGAGAGGGAGCACAAAACACACATGTCACACAGGCACGTAGGAACAACAACTGACACAGCAAGTCACAGACACACCACAGCACCACCCCCAGGGCCCCCACAATGTGGTGACCCTGGGCTGAATAAAAATACCACTGTGATGACAAAGCTAAATGTCGTTCACACTATGAACCACAGTCAGGTGTCCTGAGCAACAAACTACCATCACACCTACACAAGCACAAATCAATCAGCATGGCCAGTAAGCCAAGGCCAACATGGAGGCAGGGGCCTAGCCGGGCAACAACTCTCATCTGCACACACTCAACACCACACCCCTCGACCTCCAACAATGTGCAGCAGTGAAGTACACATGCACTGGTGACATTGCACATGCACCCATGACTATTCCAGGGTGGTGGGTGGGAACCAAGGTGTAGAAACACATCACACATGGACACTCAACAAGACTCCTGAATGTCTGACACACTGCACACTACGCTGTACATGGACATGACGGCAATACCACACCGACCAATGGGATCCCAGCCACAGTCACACACCAATGAAGAAGCCAAGGTCACCCACAAAGAACACACATAGACAACATCCAACATTGCAGCTCGGACCCTGAGGAGTGCCAGCAGTCACACACACAACGTGTCACAATCACTGAAAGATAACACAAACTGGAAATCACATGACAGGGGCAAACAACAAGTGCCAAGGGGAAACCTGACTGTGACCCATCTGCGTCTGCACACAAACTCAGCCCTGACAGCAAACACACCTATGGGTGACACCCTGATGACCAGTAATGTGCCATGCACCCACATCACAGAGAACACAGGGAGAAGACTTTGGGGGAACATAGCTCAAGTCAGCAAGCATCACAAACAGGTACAACACTAGGGATCACAGCATGCGCAGATGAATGGAAGTGAACACACAGACATGCACATACAACACACACCTTGGGTGCAGGCAATGTCACACGTGTACACACTGCCATGAGGGGACTCCACTCCTGTGTGAGGAAAGCTGTGCCATATGTTGCCTCAGTAGGGCCCCATCATGTCAGCTGAGCACTTGGTCACACAATCAACAATTAGCACCAAATGAGGGCTCCCATCACATCAGCCTGGTCATGGATGTGCCAACGGAATCATCAGCACAGATCCAACACACTTGTATAGCAATGTTGCACTGACTACACGGATGAGTCCCTCCCCATTGATGCCCAAACCTGCATGTCCACTGGAGATGGCAACACGGTCAGGGAAGTAGACAAATGCAACGATGGCAGGCACAACAGATGTGCAGGGGTGGAAGCCACAGATATGAAATTGCCAATGTAAGTAGGAAACCCATTGCCAAATACTGAACACATGACACCCTCAGATGCTGCTATTGATGACATGGATACACCACATGATAGGACACATTCCCCCTGGACCACATGGGTTCCTGCACAGTAACACTTCATAATCATGAGACCAGATATCACCATCACTGCAGCAAGGGCATGGTTAGCTGCACCAACAACATGTACATCTGAAGCATGAGCACTAGAGAAAAGAAAGTTGCTTTATTCAGCATATGTGTTGAGGCCAAACGAAGTCCTGAAGAAAAGAGCAAAGGCCAATGGCCAGTCCATTGTCAAAGTTCAAACAGGGTGACACTGGCAGATGTCACCCTACGCATGCCTGCACAATACCAGGGACAATCCACTAGGAGGGGCAACCGGGGGGCAGGCCAGGCACCGCAGGGACAGGATCAGGGCTCACCAGGGGGAGTCAGGGAAGGGGTGGTGGGTGCAGGAGAGCCACTGACAACTGCAGTGGAGGTGTCTGACATGGTGTGTGCCGGCACAACTGGGGGGCATGACACAGATGTCGTGGGTGCCGGCACAACTGCAGTGGACCCTGCAGATGGGGTGGACAGGTCCGCCACTGCAGTGCCCAAGTCAGACAGGGCGGTAGTGGACTCCACTGCAGTGCCTACCTCCAGGGGAGGAGAATGGGGAACAGGCAAGGTGGGTTGGACAGAGGGGGGGACACCCTCACCACATCAGTGGCACAGACAAGCGCAGCGGGGGTGTGGTGCTGGGAGAGCAAGTGGCAGGGGGAGAAGGCCGGAGCATCTTGGGGATGGTATATCTGTGGGTGGGGGAACCTGGGGCAGGGTGTGGTGGGGGCACCTGTGCAGTGGGGGCCTGAGGGATGGAGGACGGAGACCTTGTGCCTGAGCTGCAGGGTGGTGGCGGGGTCTTGCTCTTAGCACTCCGGGGGGACTTGCGGGTGGGGGCCTCAGTCCGTCTGCGCCTGGGGGAGGGTGTCCGGGGGCGAGGGGCACTCTGCTCCGTGTGGGTGGGCTTCCTCTTCCCCCGGGATGCTGGAGCAGCTTCATCGGTGGGGAAGAGGCCGAGGTCACAGAGGAAGAGCTGCTGTGACTTTGGGGTTGCAGGTGAGGCAAGGGAGGGTGCTTTGGAGGGAGAGGGAACTGAGGACTGCGCAGTGCATGTGGATGCGTGTGTGTGTTCCAGGGCCCCATCCCCTGTGAGTCTGGCTTCAGTCCCCTGAATGTGCGTGCGTGTGCGTTTTGTCATTGGCGTGTGTGTCAGTGTGCTGGATGTGTGTGTGCTGGTGTGTGCCTGTGCCAGTGTGTGTGTGCCTGGGATGGGTAAGGTGCTGGGGAGTGTGGATGGAGCAGAGGCAGGAGGGGTGAGGGACCGTTTGAGGAGGGACACTGCTGCCGTCAGGGAGGAGTCCATGGACCTATTGCCCCTCTGTAGGTCAGACATGCCCGATGAGATGCCCTCCATGAACGACACCAGCTGAGTCAACAGCGCGGTGTGCGCATGGAGGACACTCAGCATGGCTGTCTGCCCTACATGGAGCTGGCGAAGGAGGTACACAGACTCCTCACTCAGGGCAGCAGGGGACACAGGGGCAGGGGGTGCGGTGCCTGGCCCAAAGGAGACACGCTCCCGGACATGGGAGCCTCCACGGACCTGGGGAATGGGAGCCGATGGGAGGGCGGTGGTGGTGCTGGTGGTGGCGGGGACAGCAACACTAGCTGGGGTGTGGTGGCTGCTGACACCCGCCTCCACAAGGGAGTCATCCTCCGAGTTGCTCTGGTCCTCAGCTGAGGTGGATGCTGCTGAGGACTCCTCGGTGTGGCTCCCCTCGCCCTCCGTGCCACTGGGTCCCTCCGACCACTCCTCGGCTGCTGACCCAGTCTGGCTCTCCGGCTCCTCCTGGTCCGTGGAGCTGTCCCCTTCCGTGGCCGTGGATGTATCTGCAAACAATGGGGAAACAGACAGACATCAGTCACCTGCACCAAACGCACACACCACTGTGAGCACAGCACATTACAGAGCAAGCCCTGGCATCATTAGTTGTACATTGCTAAAAGTGCCCTAATTGAACAGGAGAAGTCAATTGTCAGTCTGATGCCAAGCATGGCACTCACATCCCACATGGCCTTGCACCCATCTGTCTGGTGTCTGTTGGATTGCAACACCCCAGTGTTGACACATGCACCAAGTACACAGTAGTTGGACAGTGCAGAGGACACGGTGTGGACACATCACAGCTCTTGCCACTGAGTCAGTACAGGTTTACGGATGTAAGGGATGCCCAGAGTCAAATAGGAAATGCATGTGATGCATTCCAGCGACAGACACCATGATGCACCCATGTCCTGATAGCCAGCGCCACTATGGTGTGCATGTAGCACATGTCACTCCCCTGCAGGATCACCAATCAGTAGACACATGCCATGGCGGAGGCATGACTGCAAAGTCATACATCACTGTCTCAGTGATGTATGACTTTGCAGCCAGACAACAACACTCTGCACTGTGTCACAATAGTAGGTCATGGGGAATGCAAGTCCTGGAGCTGCACAAGTGCACATGTACATCCCCCACAACACATCCTCTTAACCCTCATCTGTCCAGGTCATACCTATTGGACATATGGGAGACCTGTGACACTACCCTCTGAACCTGAGCCCCTCACACTCTGCTGTGCATGGGGAACAGCTGCCTGAACTTCACATTTACATGCCCCAGTCTGCATGGGCAGCTGATCAGACACCTATGTGTCACACAAGTATCGTCTCCTATGGTCACATCTCCAGTGGCATGCTGAGCCCCTACCAAGAAACTCCACAGCAGTCCTGGCGACTAATCCACAGCACACTGACACAGAGGCAGACACCTGAGGGGTCAAATCACTGTGCACAATGTGTCCTCTGATACACGGGAGTGGGAGTACAGAGTGTATTGTATGGCCTGGAGTAGGCATGACTGTCCAGCCCCACATGAATGAGGGATGAGCCCTGGACTGTAGGCAGCTGGCTAAGTATGTGTGACACACGTCATATACATACTCCTGGGGCCCAAACATTGTTCCCACCCGCAGCATGGGTGTGTGCCAGGTACCCCAGCCACATGTGGTGGATCAGCTCAGCAATTGGACCACAGATCAAAGTAACACGCTGAATACATGTCAGAATACAGGCATTGTGTAAGCAATGGACCCACCCATGATGCCCACCACAGAGTCAGGGAAACAGATGCTGTCTCCCACCTTGAGTCAAGCAAACTGCAAGGACACAGTCCTAAGTGACAGAATTCCCTGCATGTAAGGGCCACACCTGGGTATCAGATGAGGAGTGGGCAGTGCACAATAGAGGGACATGGCTCCTGGACAACATGACTGCTGTACTGTGGCAGTTCAACCTGGCCCGAGGAGGGCACATAACATGTTAGACAGAGTACACAGTGCAGTCTTTGACTCACCCCCTCCTTGCTGCTCTCTGGCCTTCAGCTGCCCATCCAGGTCTGGAAAGACCACCGCCAGGATCCTGAGCATGTGGGGGGTCAGGGTCCGTGTTCCGCCCCTCCTGCGAGGAGGCGACAGCTTCAGCTGGACCCGTGCAATCCTCCGGGTCCAGCCCCGAAGGTCCTGCCACCTCTTTTGGCAGTTGCGGATCCGGCGCTTGTAGACCCCCACGGACCGGACAGCCCGGACGATGTCCTTCCATATCTCATGCTTCCGATGGGCAGAAGCCTGTCAGGATGACAAAGTGATAAGGCCATTACTACACATGCAACATATCCGTGCATGACACAGTTGCATATACATGTCGCAATCACAGGGGCACATGGTGTACCCAGGCAGTGCACGGCTGCCCATGGACAGTTTTCCAGAAGTCACTACATGGTATCATAGCATGGGGAGTAAAACCCTGTTCAGAAGCACTGTCACTGCACCATACCTGTCCAGTGCAAGTCACTACACACTATGGGGGGTGACAACTACTCAGTGAGCCTGCTAGCCAGTGGTGTGCTGACTCTCAGCCTTGCTAGTCAGACAAAATGCACATTCAGAAAGGCAGTGCACAGAACACTCACCTGCTCCCCTGGTGTCCCATACAGCTTGCTGTACTGTGGAAGTAGGCTGTCCAGCAGGGCCTGGTTCTCTTCAAGGCTGAAGGCTGGGGCTCTCTCCACAGTACGTGCCATTGCAGGGTCCAGAGGGGCAGAGACAGCAGCAGTGCAGTGGCAGATGTCGTCCTGGAGCATGTAGTGCAGGCAAGTGGGCTCTCAGGGGAACATGCAGCAATATATATGTGCTGGAGAGGCAGATACTGTCCCTTGTGTCCAAAGTGATAGGTCCAAGTCGTTTGCATCTTCTGAATCTGGCCAATCCATGGAATAGCAGCACCAAAACACGCCCACAGCATCCTTCAAAATTTCAACTTCATGACATACATGATTTTGCAACATTGTTGTGGGTGACCAACTGATTTTCCAGCAACCGACTCGTTCGAATATTCGAAAACGCGTCCGTTGCCAGGCAAGCCCATTGTCAATGGGTGCGCACCGATCGGTCCATTGAGGTACAACGCGCACAGGGGTACAACGCGTACCCGCACACATTGAAAGCAATGGGCCGGCCGGAGGCACCGATCGGTCCATTGCAGTACAACGCGCACAGGGGTACAACGCGTACCCGCACACATTGAATGCAATGGGCCGGCCGGAGGCACCGATCGGTCCATTGCAGTACAACGCGCACAGGGGTACAACGCGTACCGCACACATTGAATGCAATGGGCCGGCCGGAGGCACCGATCGGTCCATTGCAGTACAACGCGCACAGGGGTACAACGCGTACCCGCACACATTGAATGCAATGGGCCGGCCGGAGGCACCGATCGGTCCATTGCAGTACAACGCGCACAGGGGTACAACGCGTACCCGCACACATTGAATGCAATGGGCCGGCCGGAGGCACCGATCGGTCCATTGCAGTACAACGCGCACAGGGGTACAACGCGTACCCGCACACATTGAATGCAATGGGCCGGCCGGAGGCACCGATCGGTCCATTGCAGTACAACGCGCACAGGGGTACAACGCGTACCCGCACACATTGAATGCAATGGGCCGGCCGGAGGCACCGATCGGTCCATTGCAGTACAACGCGCACAGGGGTACAACGCGTACCCGCACACATTGAAAGCAATGGGCCGGCCGGAGGCACCGATCGGTCCATTGCAGTACAACGCGCACAGGGGTACAACGCGTACCCGCACACATTGAAAGCAATGGGCCGGCCGGAGGCACCGAGTCGGTCCATTGCTGTTCAACGCATCACTGTACATGTGACTGGCATATGTCAGCATGCCTGTCTCAGATGGACATATGCCAGCCACAGATAGCTCCCAGGGAGTGAGGGGCACACCTACATCACGACAGCCTGTCCAAACCTTATCATAAGGCATGTAAGGCTGCATTTCCTATTGTGTGTATGTTGGTGTACATGTTGTCCTGTGGGTGTCACCTGTGGGCAGCCACCCCCAGGCTGTGCACGTGTTAATGGGGACAGGATCCTGGGTGTTACGTGTACGTGACCACTGTGATGTGCAACTGTTCATATCTGTGCATGTGCCATGGTCACATTTCACAGTGGTGTTTGTGTATGTCATGTCACATACCCCGTGAGTCCCATGTGGGACGGTATGTTTGAGCCAGGGTGTCCCAGTGGCACAATAGTGATGGCCCTCCACAGTCTTTGTGCATGTAGTGTTTACAATGTCTCTGATTTCATGTGCACAATGGGAGACAGTCTCCACATCCACGTTGTGTGTGCATGGACTCTGATGTTGTGCGTGTGTGTCACAGACGTCCATGGCTCTCCTGCCATGGCAAGTGTGGCCACTACCTGTGGGGGTCATGTTTGTTTTGTTGTGGTGTACACATGATACTCCAGGTGATGCCAGTGTCCATGTGGCATTACAGGGTCCCTGGGAATGTGCCTGTCGTTGAGCTGTGGTGCCTGGGGCACATCTGTCCTCACATGTCACTGGGGGGTGACTGTGACACAGCATCATGATATCCAATGGGCCAACCTGGGACAAATTGATGCCACCTGTAGGACCGTGTTGACAGATGTTGGCCATGTATGTACCATACATGTCGTTCCGGTACTGCACACTTCATGTAGTTGTGCCTCATGATGATGTATGTTGGGATCTTGAGTGTGTTCAATGCCGCATATGTGGGGTGACTGACGATCTTGCTTACTTCTCCTCTGCACTGCAGGGCTCCTGCTGTCCATCGGCCATTCCCAGACCTGGCAACGATGGTGGAACGGGACAGCATCCGACGGTACCGCTTCACCAGGCAGCTGATTGAGGATTTTGCAGTGCAGTTGTCCCCACATTTGCAGCCTGGCCGGCCGTATCCTACAGCGCTGACCCCCAAGGTGAAGGTGATGGCAGCCCTACACTTCTTTGCCACCGGTACCTTCCAACATACTGTGGCGTCTGCTGGTGGGATGTCACAGACCATGTTCAGCCGTGTGCTCCGCGATTTCTTGGCGGCAATGTTGCTCTTCCTGAACCGGTACATCTATTTCCCTAGACTGCGACGACTCACTGACGTGAAGAGTGACTTTTATGCCCTGGGGAGGATGCCGCATGTCATTGGCTCCATTGATGGGACACATGTGGCTTTGGTACCACCACAGGCCCAGGAGCAGGCCTACAGGAACCGCAAGCACTACCACTCGGTCAATGCACTGGTGGTGTGTCTTGCAGACATGACCATCACACACGTGTGTGCCCGTTTCCCTGGTTCAGCACACGATGCCTTTGTGATGAGGAGTAGTCGCATCCCCAGGTTGATGGCACAGATGCAGAACCAGCGTGCCTGGCTTGTCGGTGTGTACTGACTTTGTGCCATTGTGTGTGATCTGATCTGTAGTATTCCGCCCACTTTTCCAAGTCAGCTGATGTGCACTTGTCTGTCCGTAGGTGACTCGGGATACCCCAACATGCCGTGGTTGCTGACACCCCTCAGGAACCCTGTGACACCTGCCCAGATGCGCTACAATGAGGCACATGGTCGGACCAGGAGAGTGATTGAGCGGACCTTTGGTCTCCTGAAGAGCCGCTTCCGCTGCCTGGACAAGACCGGAGGGTCCCTCCCATATGCCCCTGCGAAAGTGTGCAAGATTATCATCGTCTGCTGCATGCTCCACAACCTGGCAGTGCGGAAGGAGTTGCCTCTCATCCAGGATGACGATGACCAACATCCGCCACCTGTGGAGGATCCTGGCCTGGAACACGATGCCAGTGACGATGATGATGATGATGGTGATGGTGATGTCCGCACACAGCTCATCACCAACTTCTTTAGCTGAATGTGAGTATCCTGAGGTGTCATGTCAATGATGTGAGTTGGCATGATGTGTGGGTGGTGCTCTGGTGCTGTTGGAGTGTGTCCATGGGCTACTTGACTGGATGTGTGTTGCGATGTGTGGTGACAGGTGGGCTGTACTCCCCAACAGTGTTGACATGCTAACTTGGTTCTGGGTGGGTATCTTGTAACATGTATTGTGCATGAGTTTTGCTGTTCTGTCCTGTACTCCATTGCTTTTGACTGTGTGTCATTTCTGTCCTTCACAGGGTACTTTCAGATTCGTTTGGTCAACTGTGTCCACCGACAACGTGATTGCACATCCAGGCTGGTAGCTGTTGTGTCCCTACAGGTGATGTGCGCCACACCCATGGACTTCCTTCTGTCTACAGTTGTTGACTGTGTGCCCGCTACCAGGTGGGGTTACCTTGCATCTGTAGTGGTTACGGCATGTTGCTACTGTGTAATAAACCTGTGCTTCACTTAGTGATGTGCGTTGTCTGTGGTCACACATTTGACTGCCATTTGCTTACTGCACCTGTGGGCTACTTGACTACAACTGGGAATGGGTGTGGTGTCTGTGCATTGCACCGTCTTCCCTGGCAACATCAGTGTAGGCAATGAGTCAGATGGCCTAGGTGTGTATGTGTTGTGTAGCCCTGGTGGTGTGTCTCCCTCATATGTGTCACGTTGCCTGTACTCACATGCCTGTGTTGTCCTTGCTGTTGCAGTTCGCATACACAGTGTAATTTTGTTGTTCATCATCCCCATAACAGTACCCACGTTGGAATCACGACAGAGGCAAGTATGGTGTATTATTGTGTTTATTGTGATACATCTGTGATAATAGTGCATAGGATGGATTGTGCTGTACATGAATCTTGCAATCCCAAGTTCCTAGATGAATAGAAAGTCCAGGTAGACAGGATCCCCAGTATCGGGGCCACAGTTGTCTGACACATTGTTCCAACTTGTACTCCCCATGCAATGTGTGGGAGTAGTGTTGCCATCAACAGGGTGAACAGTCTGTGCACAAAGGCGAAAATCCAGAACAGGTTCAGGCTTCCTGGGAGTTGCGCTTGGCCATCAGCCTCTCACTTTCCCCTCCTCGGACGACCCCTCTTCTTGGGGGGGGGCCCTCAAGTGCAGGCTGCTGCGGTGCAGGGGACTCTCCGCCAGAGTCCTCCTCCCTCCCTGTGGCAGTTGCAGTTTGTTCGGTACCAGATGTTGTTGGCACACAGGGAGGTGTGGACTGGTTGCTGTTCATCTGGCGGAGGCATTGTAAAATGTCCCTGTGCACCGCCGTCATCTCATGTAGTACATCCCACTTGGACTCCACGCGGGTCATGTGGGAGTCCACACGTGACATGTGGGAGTCCACACGTGACATGTGTGACTCCACATGGGACATGTGGGAGTCCAAGCGGGCATGATGGGCAGCCTGCTGCTGTTTGATGTCTCTGAGGAGCCCCACTACCTGGCTGAGCTCTCCGGTGCTGGACTGGTACGCATCAGCTATGCGTACCAGTTGTGGGTCTTCATGCACACCAGCAACGTCTGCAAGCAGCGACCTCTGTCTCCCACCCCTCCCACCACCCCTGCTGACATGTGCAGTGTGTGCAGTTGCACGCACAGATAACCCTGGTCCACCTTGGGGGTTGGTGGTGGTGGTGGTGTCCATGGCCCCAGGTTGGTCCAGGGTCACTGCGCTGGTGTTGTTCCTTATTCTGTCCATGTCGGCAGGGATGGTATTCGTGGTGACAGTCGTTGGAGGGGTGGGTGCAGGGGGTGCAGCTGGTGGACCTGCTGGTGCTGCAGCTGGTGGTCCTGCTGGTGCAGCATGTTGACTTGCACCGGATGTGCCAGGTTGTTCTTCATCGTCCGAGGAGGACAGAGGCTGTACGACGCCAGTGAGCTCGGCATCCTCTTGAGCCTGGGACTGGGACTCCTCAGCGTCTGCTGCTGTGTCCCTATCATCACCTGTTTTTGGGAGACACAAACAATGTATGTCATGTTTCTGCAGGCATCAGTGGTTGACACACCTGACAGTTGTGACTGTGCCTCGGGGTGCGGGCCTGTACATTGTATTGTCCTAAGTCGTCACAGTCAGGGGTTGATATTGGTGTGGCACATTGTCCTGCATTATTTGGGCATTTCTATGTATTCTCTGGGGTGTGAACATGGTCTGCATTGATTGTGTTTGGTTGACAGCCAGACCTCCTTCCCACCCACCCACCCACCCAGTCAGTTATCCCACCATGGAACGTGCTTGCATTGCAGGGAGTGTAAGTTGTCTCTCAGGATGTCAGTCAGAGGTGTCCTGCTGTTTGTTGGTGCACAGTTGGCAGCAGGGCCTTGTGCTCCCCGCAGCAGTAGCCAGTGTCAGCCATCTTGTGAGTCCTTCTCCACTCCCTGTGATGTGAGCATGGTTCAGGGTGGTGTTGATGGGCCAGTTGTGAGGCTGAGCAATGTCTGTGACTACGACTCCCATCATGCTATTGCCTCCACCCCCTTCCCAGCATGCCCATGCTTCCTTCCTTTTGACTCTGCTTCCCTGTGGGGTGGGCTGGCTGTGCTGACAGGATGGCTGGGAGTGTTGTCCTGGCAGTTGTTTGGCTAAGAGTCCCAAGAGTGTCCCTGTGCTTCACACAACATAACCCAGGGTGGTGGTGCTTTGTGGGATCTTGTGTTAGGATGGAGGGCATTGCATTCTACCAGGTGGGTACTGTGGAGTTTGTGTTGGGGGGGGGTGTGAGGGGAGGTGCTGGTGACTATGGTCAGTGCTGCAAGTCCCCCTTCCCACCCAGCCAGCCGGATATCCCACCATGGAACGTGCTTGCATTGCAGGGAGTGTAAGTTGTCTCTCAGGATGTCAGTCAGTGGTGTCCTGCTGTTTGTTGGTGCACAGTTGGCAGCAGGGCCTTGTGCTCCCCACAGCAGTAGCCAGTGTCAGCCATCTTGTGAGTCCTTCTCCACTCCCTGTGATGTGAGCATGGTTCAGGGTGGTGTTGATGGGCCAGTTGTGAGGCTGAGCAATGTCTGTGACTACGACTCCCATCATGCTATTGCCTCCACCCCCCTTCCCAGCATGCCCATGCTTCCTTCCTTTTGACTCTGCTTCCCTGTGGGGTGGGCTGGCTGTGCTGACAGGATGGCTGGGAGTGTTGTCCTGGCAGTTGTTTGGCTAAGAGTCCCAAGAGTGTCCCTGTGCTTCACACAACATAACCCAGGGTGGTGGTGCTTTGTGGGATCTTGTGTTAGGATGGAGGGCATTGCATTCTACCAGGTGGGTACTGTGGAGTTTGTGTTGGGGGGGGGGTGTGAGGGGAGGTGCTGGTGACTATGGTCAGTGCTGCAAGTCCCCCTTCCCACCCAGCCAGCCGGATATCCCACCATGGAACGTGCTTGCATTGCAGGGAGTGTAAGTTGTCTCTCAGGATGTCAGTCAGTGGTGTCCTGCTGTTTGTTGGTGCACAGTTGGCAGCAGGGCCTTGTGCTCCCCACAGCAGTAGCCAGTGTCAGCCATCTTGTGAGTCCTTCTCCACTCCCTGTGATGTGAGCATGGTTCAGGGTGGTGTTGATGGGCCAGTTGTGAGGCTGAGCAATGTCTGTGACTACGACTCCCATCATGCTATTGCCTCCACCCCCTTCCCAGCATGCCCATGCTTCCTTCCTTTTGACTCTGCTTCCCTGTGGGGTGGGCTGGCTGTGCTGACAGGATGGCTGGGAGTGTTGTCCTGGCAGTTGTTTGGCTAAGAGTCCCAAGAGTGTCCCTGTGCTTCACACAACATAACCCAGGGTGGTGGTGCTTTGTGGGATCTTGTGTTAGGATGGAGGGCATTGCATTCTACCAGGTGGGTACTGTGGAGTTTGTGTTGGGGGGGGGGTGTGAGGGGAGGTGCTGGTGACTATGGTCAGTGCTGCAAGTCCCCCTTCCCACCCAGCCAGCCAGCCAGATATCCCACCATGGAACGTGCTTGCATTGCAGGGAGTGTAAGTTGTCTCTCAGGATGTCAGTCAGTGGTGTCCTGCTGTTTGTTGGTGCACAGTTGGCAGCAGAGCCTTGTGCTCCCCACAGCAGTAGCCAGTGTCAGCCATCTTGTGAGTCCTTCTCCACTCCCTGTGATGTGAGCATGGTTCAGGGTGGTGTTGATGGGACAGTTGTGGGGGGGGGGCAATATGTGTGAGTGCGACTCCCATGATGCTATTGGCTACACTGACTTGGCCAGCATACACAGAATTCCTTCCTTTGAGTGGTCTTCACTGTGTGTTGGTGTTGTTGTGGTGGCTACATGTGTGGATGTGTGTGTTAGTTCTATTTGTGCCACTGCCTAGCTGTAGTTGTGGTTGTGTTTGTACATGTGTTGGCACAGTTGGATGTGACTTTTTTGATGGCATGTGTTGTGTTTATCTGACTGACATACACATTTTGGGATGATTCTGTTCTAGTTGCTGTGTAATTGCTATGAGTGCATGGTTTGACTCTCCCCTTGACAGTGATGTGTGTGTTTTGTGGCAGTTTATTGTGTACATTTGTTGTGTACTCACCAGGCTCTGGGATGTCCTCTAGTCCATATACGCTCACTGGCGGAAGGATGGCCCGCACCTTCTCCTCCCAGGGCCTGAGGTATACTGGCTTGGCAGGAGGGCCACTGCCGGTGTATTGGCTCAGGTGGTAGTCTTTCTTGAGCAGCTCCCGGACCCTCCTGCGCACGTCATACCACCTGTTCTGGATGTCGGTCTTTGTGCGCCGACATGGTGATTGGGCGTTCACCCTGTTGATGATCCTCTCCCACATCTTGGTTTTCTGCGACATGGGGGTCTGTTGGACCAGAGTGCCAAACAGCTGTGGCTCCACCCTGAGGATCTCGTCTACCATGACTTCCAATTCACTATCTAGGAACTTGGGATTCTTCTTGGGGGGCATGGTGATGGGTGGTGATAGTGGGTGATGTGTGTGTTGGTGTGCAGGTGAGGGTGTGTGGGTGTGTGTTGTGCTGGGTGTATGTGAGGTAGGTATTTGTTGGTGTGCTGCTGGTGTGTGGCTTGTGTGAGGGATGAGCTGTGGGTGTGTGGTTGCTTTCTCTTGGGTGCTGGCAGTGGAATGGCATTTGCAAAGGCTCATGGTAGTGATTTGTGTCCTTTATATAGGTGGAGTTGTTGGTGTGTCTTTGTTCTCTGTCCCCACCCCCCAGTATTTATTGGCTTGGTAATTGCTTGTTTGGCCTTTTTTTGGTTGATTTTTCCTTTGTGCTGTTTGTGTATGTTGGAAACGTTCTTGTGACCGAGTCGGACCCTGCATTGGTCTCGTACGGTGTTTTCCGTTTCGTTCACGCTGTGTTTGTGCAGTTTTGTATGCTGCGTACGCGTCGGTCGCGGTGTATTGTGTTGCTTCGGCTCGGTTTTGTATGCGTGTCGGTCGTACGGCTTGTCCTCCGTCCGACTCGGTCGTGTTTTCGCGCCTTGCATCGTACTTTGCAGGTTGGAGTTGGCGGGTACGATTCGGTCGGATTTGTTCCGGGTGCGTGTCGGTCGGTTGGATTCGCGTGTTTTTCCGGCCGGATTGCTATTTTCCGAGCGGGTCGGTCGGTCGGCTTGGTTTCCTGACGTGTCGGTCGGATTTATCGCGGCTTGCATCGTACTTGGCGTGTCGGGCGCCACTGGTACGTGTCGGTCGGTATTTTTTCCGGATCCGAGTCGGTCGGTGCTTTTTCCGGCCCGAATCGGAATCGACCCCATAGTTTTGTTATTTCTTCAGTAGACCACTATGATAGTGTCACACACATTTTTTACAGGAACCAGATGATACTCCCATGAAGTGGCGAGACTGGTTCAGATCTTCTGAAAGATATTTAAGAACATTAGATGCTCAAAGCTTCAGAACTGATAGAGGAAAGGTTTTGCTATATTACTGGAGTAGAGGTCCTGAATGTTTTTGGCCACTTACCTGAATATACACCACCAGAAGGTAAGAATCGAGATGATTTCCAAATATCTGTCACGCAGATAGAAAAATATTTTGAAGATTCAAAGAACTTAGTAGTTTTTAGACACAAATTTGTTATCAGAGTTCAAGGGCCCAATGAACTGGTTCACAATGATGTAAATGCTCTTAAAGTTCTAGCTATGAATTGTGAATTTTAGAATATAATTTCACAATATATTAGAGATCAACTAGTCACTAGGCATTACTCTAAGAAAATACTCGGCTGCAAAAATCCATCCCTGAACAAAGTTGTGGATGTTAAAAGAAGCTTAGAGTGTTTACAGGAGGATGTAAAACAACTGGAATCTTCATCTGTGAATATGTCGGTAGTGTGATGAAATGCAACACTTTGGGCCCGATTCCGATGCCGTTTGGAAATCATTCTGACCAAATCGGTTTGGGAATGGTCTCCGACCGACTCGGATCGGGGGAGTCTGACCGACCGAGTACGATGCATCCGGGTGCTTCCAGATACGATTTGGTTGGACTCCCATTGACTTCAATGGGAGCCTATGTTCCGATAGAATGCCTGCCACACGGCGCATGGCTGGTAAGGGGGGACCCATGGGTAGCCCCACAGGCCCGATTGGGAAGGCTCCGGGTGCAGGGGGGCCTGCTACAGGCACCCAAAGCTTGATTCCGACTGCTGATTCATGTCGAACGGCATGATTCGGAAAGGCTGTCTGAATCCAGCATCGTAATCGGTCGTTCGGAAACACGGCCCGTAGAGACGTACAAATCTTCTCCGTATGGCTCGGTCATTCCGAATGCCGTCGGGTTCAGATTGGGATATCCTAACGCCTAACTCGCATCGTGATCGGTTGGTCGGAAACCTTTCCACTTCAGTCGGCAAGACACGTTCCCGATCCAATTCAGATGGAGCAAATGCCGTTAGGAGGCCTTCCAAACCACATCAGAATCGCCCCCTCTGAAAGGACACTCTGTACAATTAGTTAGACCAACAGAATTTTCCAATCAACCGATGAAACTGCTTTTTATAGATGGGGCACATTAACGTTTTCAGCGAGCACTACAAGAAATATGGCTAAAATAGGCATATTTAAAGTCTGTTGGAGGGAAAAGAAGCAGTGCAAGATGAGTCTTTAATATCAGTGATTATAGTAATGTGACTGAGGAGATATCAGACAAACGTTAAGAGCTTGTACTGGTGGTGAAATAGGACAAACTATGCACAGGAATTCAAAAGAAAAATTGTCAACCCTGATATTAATGTTGTAGTAGATAATGTGGATAACGGGTTAGTTGTTGATTCATGAGCTAGGATCACAATCCTTCTTGTTGATAATTGTATAGATTATTGGTATAACAAACTAATACTTCTGCCAAATGTTGCTACCACATATTTCAGGGTGATAAAGTTTTACTTGAAATGTTACTTTTGGGTGGACAAAATCCCGAACAGGAAAATCAGAGGGAAAGTGTTTGTTGCAAGAAAGTGCTCAAATATGTTGGGATGGTGGCATCAGGCGGAATTTCAAAAGACAATCAAAACCAGATTGGAGAGCCCAGTATTTAAAAAAAATTACAACAGTGAAATCAATCAATCAATCGGGTTTTAGAGCGTGCTACTCACCCGTGAGAGGGCCTCAAGGCGCTGGGGGCGGGGGGGTACAAGCAGCTCCGTTGGTCATTCGAAGAGCTAGGTCTTGAGGTCCTTTCTGAATTGGTGCAGTGTCAGGCTTTGTCGGATGCGGTGGGTAAGTTTGTTCCAGGTCTTGGCCGCGAGATAGGAGAAGGATCTGCCACCTGCTCTGACACTGCTGATGCGGGGGACCGTGGCTAGGGCGAGGTCGGCAGAGCGGAGGTTTCTCTTGGGGGTGTGGAAGGAGATTCGTTCGTTGAGGTATTGTGGTCCGGTGTTATGGAGGGCTTTGTAGGCGTGTGTGAGCAGTTAGAAGGTTATTCTTCTTTCGACGGGGAGCCAGTGGAGGTCACGGAGGTGTTGGGTGATGTGGTCATGTCGTGGGATGTCGAAGATAAGTCTGGCTACGGTGTTCTGGATGTTTTGGAGTTTGCGGAGGAGTTTTTGGTGATTCCGGCATAGAGAGCGTTTCCGTAGTCCAGTCTGCTGGTGATGAGTGCGTGGGTGATGGTCTTCTTGGAGTCAGGGGGATCCATTTGAAGGTCTTGCGAAGTATGCGGAGGGTGTTGAAGCAGGTGGAGGACACGAGTTGATCTGGCGGTTCATGGTGAGTGAAGAGTCCAGTATGATGCCGAGGTTGCCTGCGTGGTCCGTTGGGGTGGGTGGGTTTCCGAGGGCGGGGAGCCACCAGGTATTGTCCCATGAAGAGGGGGTGGAGCCGAGGGTGAGGACTTCGGTTTTCTCTGAGTTGAGCTTCAGGCAGCTGTTGCTCATCCAGGTTGCAACGTCTTTTATCCCTTCTTGGAAATTGCACCTGGTGATGTTGGGTTCCTTGGTGAGGGAGAGGATGACCTGGGTGTCTTTGGCGTATGAGACTATGTTGAGTCTGTGTTTTCTGACGATGATTGCGCAGGGGCCTTGTAGTTGTTGGAGAGCGTGGGGCAGAGGGAGGATCCTTGGGGTACTCCGCACCTGATCTCTGTTGGTTTTGAGAGGAAGGGCAGAAGTCTTATTCTTTGTGTTTTGCCTGAGAGGAAAGATCGAATCCAGTCTAGGGTTGTTCCATGGATGCCGGCGTCGTTGAGCCTGGAGGCTAGTGTGCAGTGGGAGACAGTGTCAAAGGCTGCTGAAAGGTCCAGGAGGATGAGGGCTGCTGTGTGGCCTTGGTCGAGGAGGGTGCTGATGTCGTCAGTGGCGGCTATGAGGGCGGTCTCGTGCTGTGGTTGCTTCGGAATCCAAATTGAGAGGTGTCTAGGATGTTGTTGGTTTCTATGAAGTGTGCTAGCTGTGTGTTGATGGCTTTTTCGATGACTTTGGCGCTGAAAGGGAGCAGTGAGATGGGCCTTAAATTCTGGAGATCTGTCGGGTCTGCAGAGGGCTTCTTTGGGAAGGGGTTGACTTTGGCGTGATTCCAGTCATCGGGGAATGTTGCTGTCTCGAGAGAGCAGTTGATAGTTCGGGTGCGATGGTGGTGGCAGCCCTGTGGAGGATGTGCGGCGGGCAGGGGTCAGTAGGTGCTCCGGAGTGGATGCATTTCATTGTCTTTGCGGTGTCTTCTGTGGTGAGAGGGGTCCAGGTGAGGAGGTTACCCGTGGCATCTATCAAAGACAATCAAGAAAGTACTCAGAGTAAAAAGTTTAGCATTAAGGTTAAGTAATAAAATGTACCAGTGAAACACAGATTATGCAATGTGCCATACATTTTGATAAACAGCTTGTCTAAAATCTTACACGGAATGTATTCACATGGATTCATAGAACCTGTTGATTCCGCTATGTGGTTTCAGTCTAAATGTCTGGCACGCAAGAGAACTGGCGAATTATGCCTGTATGTAGACCTTGTGTATCTAAATGATGCAATTTGGGTTTAGAATTTTTTTTTACGCAGGATTTACGATTAATACTAAATGTGGGACATTCAGACTGTACACCTAACTGGATTTACGAGCACACCTTGAGGTGGAGTTGGGCGCAGCATTTCTCCACGTAACTGTGTTCATCCTAGCTAACGGCATTTATCAGTTGTGTAGAATGCTCTTTGGCTTGGCATCGGAGGCTTCTGTTTTTCAGAAATTAATGTTCAACTATTCAAGAACAATTTGTCAGTCACTACAATTCAGGGTGATATGTTAATAATCACTGAAACTAAAGTTGAGCATGAAAAGGCGATTGAGGATGTGCTAATTAGGATAAAGGCATAGACATCATTTAGGGGTAGCCACAGGTCGCAGCTGCTACCCCTGGCTTGCCCCTTGCGACCCCTGGCACTGCCTTTGCGACCCCTGGAATCAGAGGTGGCAAAATCAGTACCAGGAACACGGGCAGCTCCGCCTTATGGGCGTCGGTTGGGGCGCCAGTTCCCTTGTTTTTTCTCAATGTATTTATTACACTAATAATGAATAATAGCATATTATTCACTATTGGCGTAATACAGAATGGAGTACAATAGCTGGACTATAACCGCACCTGGCAGCTGAGGTAAGCAAAAAAGTGTGTTCAAATGTATGTTGTGTGTGTGCTTGCGGATGTGAGTGTGTTTATGCGAAAGAGAGGAAGTGTGTGTATCTGTGTATATGTCTAAGCATGTTTATGTGAGTGAGTAAAGCTCAAATGGTGTATGATGCCTCTTCCGCTACCCCTGGCATTTTGATGAATTGGCATTCATGGATAGAGGAAAGAGGTATTGCGTTACGATAAGGCAAGTATGTTACCAGTGTGAAGTAAATTTAGTACTTAGGTCATGTATTGTTGAGTAAAGGTGAGAGATTTAAGCATCAAAGAACAAGGACCGATTGGCGTCCTTTGTTGGCAAATGTGAATTATTTGTAAGGCTCCCTGTTTTCCGTTTTTACTGATTTTTACAGATAAATATAGACAGAAAACCATTTATTTTCCTGGCTGTATTTATTTTTAAATGTGGATAAAAACGGAAATTGGGTTGTTTTTGAGTGATCCTAAATGCTGTCAATCATGACTGCCAGGCCAATAGCTGTGCAGATTGACAGGCAAGGGGATAAAAAAATATATAGATTTTAGTAAAGAGCCTTAAACAGCAGTAGATTTGCACAACCTTGATACTAAAATGTACATATTTTCTTACAAGTGCATATTTTACCATCTGAGTGTGTATATATCATTGAAACCTGTCAGGAGTTCAGGCACGAGTGCACATTAACTGGTTAAATAAATGCAATAATATACACATTTCAGCTTCATTTTTTCCCAAAACCTAAAATAGATGTGGATAAATACAGGTAAAATTAGCAAAAAAATAAATATGGATTAATACAGATGGAAATGGCAAAAAAATAAATACCATAAAACCGGGAGCCCTAAATATATTCAAAGGTTTTTTTGAAATTTTGCTGACACCTCGTCATGCTTCAGGACTTACTAAAAAAGGCAGGGTTTAATTGGTGTAAGTTTAATTGATGTGAGTAATGTTTGTTTAGTTTTGAACAAATTATAAAGGATTCAGGAGCTATGGATGCAAGCTATTATGGTTTTGGGGAAGCCCTGACATAGCAAGAAAGGGAACATGAGGTCACGTTGTGATTTTGTGAGAACACATCATTCCGTGGAATCTAGGTATTCCATGATTGAAAAGAAATGCTTCCCCGTGTTCCGGATGTGGAGAAAGTGAGAGCATATTTATGGGGTAGACCTTTCATACAGAGGACGAATCATCAACTTTTTGTTTATATTCGGACAGGGATCAAGATCTAGCCAGACTGTTAACTAAGCTGCTAGGTTGAATTTTAAAGTGAATTACATACCTGGTGGAAAAAACGGAGGGCTGACTGCCTGCTGAGAATGTCACACGAGGTGATGTGCGGTGATGAAAATGCAAGGTGTTGTGAGATTGATAAGGACATTGTTTTGAAAGACGTAGTCAGATATTTTATAGAAGGCTTGCCTTAAGAGAAGAAACTGCAAATCGAAGAGCAGCCATATTGGAAGATATAAATTGTCTTTGGAGGATGGCATATTGGTTTGTGGTGACAAATTAGTTCCATCTTATTATTTCAGGAGAAGAATTTTAAAGGTCCAATACTGTGATCATCTATGGAGAAGGAGTGCAAGAGATGCCATACCAGTGACAAATGCTTGAACATGCAGGTCCCTGGAAGAGTTTGGCAGAGAATAGGGGCCTTATCATGGTGTAGGCGCATTTTCATTTAAGATGGTGCGCCCGGCTCAAACAATTAAAATGTGCCCTATTATCATGAATGCGCTGCCCCCGGGCAGCCACACCCAGGTGGTGCCGTGGGGGCAGCACATTCACGTGAAATACTTAGCAGCTGCTTTATAGCCACTCCGTGTTTCACAGTGTAGGTGGCAACCCACCTGCACTTTCAAAGGGGATGTCTAGAGGGTCCATAGGACCTCCCTTACCCCCTGTGGAGGGCAGCTCTCAGGAGGCGCACTGATAGTGCACCACATTTTAAATGGCCAACTGTCAATGCGCCTTCTGAGGGCTTCTTTGGCTCTGTGCCCGCGTCGGTAATACGGTGCGGGTGCAGAGGCAAAGGGATTCCCTCATTTGCATGGGGCAAGCCCCATGCAAATGAGGGAACGCCCCCTTAAAGATAGCGCTGATGCTATTTGTGTGCCAGCGCTATCAGTATTACAGAGGGGGCTGCACAAGCGTCTGCGCCCCCTTCTGTAATACCAAAGTGCCCTGGGGGTGCGCAAAGCAGGTGCAAACGCCCGTTGCGCCCCCAGGACACTTTATGTAATATGGCCCTAGGTGTGGATTTGTAAGGGCATTTGAAGTCCTACCTGTGCAGATGAGATATTTCACTGTATTATTTGATTTATCAAGAGTGGTAGAAGTCAAATGTGTATCAGAGCTCACCTCGAGAAGTGTGACACATTTATTTAAAGTTGTGTTTTCAGGAGAAGGGCTTCAAGGAGTAGTACTCACTGGCATAGTGTACAGTTTGTGTTAAATGTGTTAAATGAGGGTGTTTCTGGACAATTTTGGCATTCAGTACAGCACTGTGCCGTTTTAAAGCAATAATAAAGTGGAGCATTTTAACGCGTTTTGAGTTTAGTGCATTTAGAATGCTTGCAGAAGCAAGGTGGACTTACTGAAGGCTCTAGTTATATAGAACCACTTCGCTTGTAGCAACATGACAATTGTTCTTTGAAATGATATGGGGCAGAAGGTTTGCTACAGAGTTTTGTCTGTTTTGGATGATGAAAACTGTTAAAAGATCAGAAATTGCCAAGCTCTTGTGGAAGAAAATCATGGATAGATCTGATTCCATGAACAAGGTGAATTTGTGCAAAGGGGGTGGGGTGTAAATTTCAATTGATATTCAGAGATTATGTGAGAATCAAGAATCTGGTGTTTGGTAAGGAATTTGGTTCTTCAAATTTCTGAAGCCTATTCAAGTTAAGGAGATCAAAATCAATTCTGTGACAATGACTGGTGGTTGTTGGTGGTATATTTCTAGAGTAGCTATGTTGAATAAGGGCTTCAAAGTGGAGGTGATGCCTTGATTGTTATGGGGAAAGGTGGATGTCAGAGACTTCACAAGTTCTCAAGGAAGATAGTTCATCTACAAAGGTGATGTTTGATGTATGAGGTGTAGCACACATTGCACCTGAGAGATTTGGAGGCCATTATATTTTGATGACTACATTGTTTTGTGCAGTTTTATTTCGGTTTTGTTGTCGTTTTTTAAAAGAAAAACATTTATCTGGGTCAATTATTGTTAGCTACTATTGTTTAGTTCAAAGTTGTGGTTACTCTAATTAGTTCATAATTTTTTTACTTTTATCATCTATGGGATTGCATATTCCTATCAGGAGTGATGAAATACCCTTGTTGTGTGTTCCATGATGGTACAGTGGAACGGTTGTATAACAGAACAACGAAATCCCTAACCCTGCATGCCTAAACAACGCGGTCTTAATAACGACCACTTCTTAACCACGCATTGCTTTACCATGCATGCCTTTACCACAACTTTTTGTGGTAAAGGCATGCATGGTAAAGGGGTATGCGTGGCTAAGGTCGCCACCCCCTCCCCACGACCTAAGACACAAACTCCCCCCGCCCCCTCTCGCCCTGAGGTGCAAATACCCCTACCCCCTCCCAACCCCCACACTGTGCCCTCCCCCTATGCCTAAAACCCTGTTCCTTAACCCTGTCCCTTAACCTGACCCTGGCCAGCCCTGACCCAGCCCTAAGAACTGCGCCGCCCTTCCCTAAGCCCTAAAAACTACCCCTACTACCCATTCCCCTCCCCCTGTGGCCTAATACCCTAACTCCTAATTAAACTACCCCAACACTCCCCAGCACTAAAAACTACTCTGTCCCCCCAGCCCTGAAAACTACCCCTTAACCCCAGCCCTAAAAACTTGCCCCACCCCCAGCCCTGAAAACAAGCCCCACCCCCTCAGCTCTGAAAACTAGACCCAATCCCCCACAGCCCTGAAAACTACCTCTAACCCCCAGCCCTGAAGACTAGCCCCGAACCCCCAGCCCAGAAAACTACCCTGACCCACCCCAGCCCATAAAATCACCCGACCCCCAGCCCACAAAACTACCCCTGACCCACCCTCCAGCCCCACTTAAAACAACCCCGACTCACCCCCAGCCCACAAAACAACCCCAACCCCCCCAGCCCACAAAAGTACCCCGGCCCACCCCCCAGCCCCACTTACCTCACCACGGATCTCTCCCTGCTTCCGTCTGTCCTAAGTTAGACTGCCCCCGACCCACCCCCGCCCACCAACCTACCCCGACCCACCCCCAGCCCATAAAACATTCCCGACCCACCCCACAAAACAACCCAACCCCCAGCCTACAAAAGTACCCCGACCCACCCTCCAGCCCCACTTAAAACAACCCCGACTCACCCCCAGCCCACAAAACAACCCCAACCCCTCATCCCACAAAAGTACTCCAACTCACCCCCCAGCCCAGCCCCAATTAAAACAACCCTGACCCACCCCCAGCCCACAAAACAACCCCGACCTCCCATCCCACAAAGGTTCCTCGACCCACCCCCCAGCCCCACTTACCTCACTGTGGATCTCTCCCTGCTTCCTGCTTCTGTCTGTCCGCAAGCCCAACGCGCATTGCCTTAACCACGCACATGCAGCGCGGTTAAGGCATGCGTGGTA
Source organism: Calotriton arnoldi (assembly GCA_963921515.1). Classification (NCBI taxonomy): domain Eukaryota; kingdom Metazoa; phylum Chordata; class Amphibia; order Caudata; family Salamandridae; genus Calotriton; species Calotriton arnoldi. The sequence goes on along the minus strand of CAWUFW010022553.1, from coordinate 50,136 downwards.
GGGCTTGCAGAGTTGGAACACTCGTGGTTTAGACTGAGGTGTTCCGACTGTTCCCCCAGTGGAACACATGCAAAGGCATCATTTGCATTTAATAGTCAATTTAGCCCATGCGCCTGGTGGTGAAGTGCTGCAATGTAAAACAACAGAGAGAGAGACCCCTCGTATCAACCTATAAACAGACACCAATTACTTGCCATGTTACAAAGGCATTCTGCTCCAACCTCATTCTATTTTTCACTTTGAAACACCTACAGGATGTAGAAAACAGGGAAGAACTGTGCTCAAGACTTCATAAAAACTTATTACCAAATCCACACATCTGTTTCATTGTTATTTAAAATAAATCCTTTTATACATTTTCCTACCTATATAACAAAGAGGGACAGACTCCTTCCCATAAACTGCCTCCTTAACGGCTCAAAGATACTGCCACTTCTTATTCCTCTTAGTACACTGTGTCCATCATCACCCAGTATTACCTATCTATATATGAGGTCAAGCAGTCGGTAACGCATCCGTGGCACTAAACATGATAGGGTGGGTAAAGTTGGGGGAGGCGTCGCAGCTATCTTCAGAAACTCCTTTCAATTCAAGGAACTTCCCAGTAGCTCTTTCTTTCTTCACATTTGAATGCCTTTCTCTGGAACGTCATATACAGTGCAGCCCCCATTTCAGGTGACTGCTCTGCCTGCTCTGAGGAATTCACTGACTTTGCAAATGACTAATACTCACAAAGTGATAAATTGATATTTCTAGGAGACTTTAATCTGCACTGGGGCATTTTGGAAGATTCAGCTGCCAACCAGCTTACCACATTTCTCTCAGGAAATGCTCTCTTACAACACAGCGCAAAAACAACACCTTCCAAGGGCTCCACGCTTGACCTTATCATTTCCAAAGAAGACATGCTAACAGTCAATGATCCTATACCAGTAGACTGGTCTGAGCACTTCCTCATCGCCTTCTCAATGCACCTCTCTCATTCTGTAACCCTTGGCCAACCTAAAAGGGCAACTACATGGTTTTGCAACACCAAAAACATCGACCATGACACTTTCGACAACACAGCTATGAAGGCACTACCAGTCTTCAGCCCCAACTCTGACGTCAATGATTTGACCACCCAGTGTCTCACCAGTCTTTCTGTCTTGATTGACAATGTTGCTCCATGACAAAGCAAGAAGAAAAGGCCCACATCTTCTGCCCCATGGTTCAATAAGTCCCTCTATGAAGAAAGAAAAAAACCTGAGGCACCTGGAGAAGAAATGGAGCCAGTCCCCTTTCACTATTAACCTCTGTAACCTCCATTATGCAAGATTGCGCTATCACAAACACATCATTAGAGAAAAAGCAAATCACTTCAGAACCCTCCTCGACTCTGCCAAGACCAGACCTAAAAAACTCTTTGACCTCATCAAAAACTACTAGTAACTGTTCTTCAACCCATCAAATTTGATGACCCTCCCAAAAAAACAGCAGACTTTGCACAATTTCTCAATGAAAAAGCAAAATTGCTCATTGACCATGTCACTCATCCTACCCCCCTTGAGGACTGCAATTTCAAAGACTCCCTGCACAGCTTTGACGTCATCTCCGAAGATGCCCTCCTCAAGAGCATTCTGAAAACAAAACCTTCAAACAATTCTATTGACCCCGTCCCTAGCGACATTGCAATAGATTTCTACACCTACACTCTTCCCCTACTGGACTAATCTGGTTATTCTCTTCCTCAGTCAAGGCTCCCTTCCTGATGCTCTCAAAACAGGTCAGGTTACCCCACTTCTAAAGAATCCCTCTGCTGATGTGAATACCCGTAACAAATTCCGCCCTATCCCCTACCTCCCTTTCCTTGCTAAAATCACTGAAAGATGTGAAGCGGAGCAACTCTCCCAACATATTAAGGACAACAACCTTCTTGATGAATTTCAATCCGGCTTCATTCAAGGCTGCAGCACTGAAACAGCACTGCTACAAGTTATCAACAATGCCTTGAGAGTACTCAACTCAGGCAACTCCTGTCTCCTGATCCTTCTGGACCTATCTGCAGCCTTTGACACAGTAAACCATTACATTCTTCTGAACACACTAAAACTAAGAATGGGATTTGAAGGCACAGTGCTCAAATGGTTTGAATCATACCTCTCGGGCAGATCTCAGATGATTAAAATAGCAAACTGTCTCTCTACATCAAAGGCTGTGGTTCAAGGTGTCCCTCAAGGTTCAATCCTCGTGCTCACCCTTTTCAATCTTTACATGGAACCGCTGGGAAACATTCTTAAAATGTCCGGGATCCATTATCACCTCTATGTTGACAACACCCAACTCTACTTAACCTAAAGGTGTCCTCTGCACATGACATTTCAATCCTCGACACCACCCTCAACTCCATCCAAGATTGGATGACATCTCATCATCAAATTTGAATCCCTCTAAAACTGAATTCCTTCTTCTCTCAACCTCAAACTCTCCACCTCCTGTTCAATCATGGATGGATAATCTGAACATTCTTAACAACAAACCTACCATCGTTGACAATGCCAAATCGCTAGGTGTCATCCTGGACAAAAGACTCAACTTACATTACCAAATCAACAACATGACCAAGAACGCACGCTACCAACTGTGCCTTCTCCGGGGGATTCAGCGTATCATTCCTGAGCAAGGCCTGAAATCTCTGGTTCAATCTGTGGTACTCTCCAGACTGGACTACTGTAATTCTCTCCTTGCTGGCCTCCCCAAAACTCTCCTCTCCCCTAAAAAATCTATCCTCCATTCAGCGGCACATTTCGTGTATGGGGCTAAAAGAAATGACCATATTACACCCATACTGATTGCTCTTCGCTGGCTTCCCATTGAAACTAGGTCAATATACAAGACAGCCTGCATCACCCATAAAGCCATACACACTTCCACTCCTCGCTACCTGGCCAACAAACTCAAAATATCAGGCGGCTCCAGGCCTTAACGCAATGCTCAAAATGTACTGCTCAAACCTCCTACTTTCAAAAGGGAAAGACTTATGGTGCAATCCTTCTCAGGTAATGCGACTAGAATTTGGAACTCGCTACCTCCAAACCTTCGGACCACCGCCTCTTTCCGGACTTTCAAAACAGATCTTAAGACTCTTCTCTTCCAAAGACACTTCTAGCAATAATTCTCCTCGTCCAGCTTCCCACCAGGGACATGCCTGCTCATGCCAGATCATGACCCTAATTGTCACATGACAGTCCCAAGAGCAACTACGACCCTCCGTTTCAATTTTGTAGTATGTATTCTGTACTTGTATAACCCTAATCACTCCACCTTTTCTTATTATCTAATCTTGAGTAAATCTGTAACTTGTTAATCTGTAACTCTCACCACGAGTAACTGTTGTACCTATTAGCAGTCTTACCCACTTCCACGCTACTCTCATTTCTTATGTATTTTACTTTGATCTATTGTAAAGTGCTCTGACACCTCTGGGTAAAGTAAAAATGCATAAATACATAAATAAATAAACAATAACAAGCAATGGCACGAACACCGACCCACCATTAAACCCTCAAACTGCCTCACCAGAGAAATGTCATGCATATCACATGACCAATTATGTATTTCCTACCCTCGAATTCCAGTCTACCGGGCCATCCTCGGCACCATCTCTAAATAACTTGCTGCCCGCAATCTAATTATTAAGAATCCCTTATCAAATTATTAAAACAACAAATAGAGTCAGTGCGCACACCTATCTATAAATATTCATTCATCCTAAAAACACCTGAGGTGTCAAAAAAGCGTAAAAAACATATTTACCACAGGGTCTGTGCCACACTTAAAGAGATCCACAACTAGCCTAACTAGCCATCTCAAAATACTTCACTTACTCATATGAGATGAATGAAAATCCCTGATAATAAAGCATAAACCTACCACAAACCTAAAAACTAGAAATATCTATACTCAGTAGAGCAGGTCTCTCAGACTAAATCACTAACTTCAAACTCCCTATCAACTAACACTAATAATACCTTGAAGCCCTGCGTCAACACAAAATAGAAATAAAAATAGACATAAAAATATGGTCCCTTCTTTTCTATTTAATTATTTATTATTAGGTGGCCAAAAAGCATCAGATAATCAATCCCAACATACTTACCCAAACTACTCGGGGACATATACCAACAAACTAACCCCACAATAAACCATTTTCTAAAACCAAAACCACCTTATGCCATAATGAAACATTCTCATCCTTCCCTACTATTTAATCCACACCTGAGGGTATTAAATTTCGGTAAAAGAGCATCAGATAATCAATTGAGAAATACTTACCCAAATTACTTGAGGCCATATACCAGCAAACCAACCCCACAATAATCCAGTTTTTAAAACCAAAAACACCTTATGACATAATGAGACATTCCCATTTTTCCCTACAATTTAATCCACACCTTAAGGTATTAAATTTCGACATAAAAAACTGCTTTCTAATTTTTCTGAGTTTATTAGTATTTCCTCCTCTCTTCCTACCTACCACTCTTTCCAGTATAACACTGTGAAACTCACTATCTCTATATTCCTTTTCAAGCAAGTGGTCCACCAATAGAGCCTTCACTTCCTTCTTTTGAATGGCTGGTTTATGTTCATTCATCCTTACTCTTAGCTCCCGGCTAGTTTCACATACATAACCCAGACCACATAGACAGATAGTGAAAAATGTCCTAGCTATCGTAAGGGAAAGTTTTAACTCTATTAAGGACATGGAGGCGAGGATTATGCTGTTCTTTCTTCACTTTATTCAAACAGTAGCCATGTTAAACACGACAACAAAACTTATTTTCCCATGAACCATTGGGAAAGAGAAGAATTTCAGTTCAACCAATCTGCAGGCAGGGTCACTCTTCATATCTCCTGTAGACTCTCTTGCTTCCTCTTTTTTCCTGCTACAAAAGCTGAGGATGATGTGCTTCTATCTTGTTTAGATTAGTCTGCTCCTGAAACAAACACATGCACGTTAGGTTTCAAGAGGTTCTTGAAAAATAGGACAATAGCAAAATCCAAATTTGAAGACTGAACAGAGTGACAAGCGATCATCATTATAATAAAACATTGCCATAACCACATACCAAATTAGAGTGGTAATAAATGAATACCTACTCAGAACATCAGAAGTCCATCCCTTTATTGGTGGGGCAAAGAAAAGCAAGTGTGGGCAGGATACTCCTCACCTCTGTATCCTTAATAGAAACCTTCTGCTACGATAACTAGCAAATATTTCATTCTACGTCAGGACCGCAGGTGAGGTTTATGCTAGTTCAAAGCTTATCCACCACCAAGCCTGCAAGTGAGGAGGCTGGTTTGAAATAGACTCTCCTAAAAGTGGAATTAGAAGACCAGTCTGCGGCATTGAGAATATTTTTCAGACGCGCCCCAAGGGTAAAGGCTTTAGAGGCCATAGCCCCTCTGGTAGAATGAGCCCCGGACACCTTGGTGTTGATACCAGCCTCTTGCAAAGCCTATTTTACCCACCTTCCTATTGTAGGAGAGGACACAGCTTTGTGTCATTTTTTAATGGCAATGAGGACTTGATTTTCACCAGGTGGGCAGATATCTTCCAAACGACACATAACTTGGGGGAATTCACAAAAGCCGGATATGAAACATAGCAGGAATTACATTTGGTTCTCCTGGATACATGGAAAGTAACTCCCTCTGGAGAGAAGGTTCTTCCCATAATATCCAAAGCCCTGATGTCAGAAACTCGCCACCAAGAGACAAGGTATAGCAAAGTCGCCAGCTTTGCCGATATCTCCTTCCTAGAAAGGTAGCGATTGCTTGGCCAAGATATCCAAAATATAATAACACTTCAAACAAGCAATAGCTGAGAGGGAATACCCATCTGTATGTATTCTGTTTCCCCTAATACATGGGCTCTGACCAGAAGTTAAGGCTTTTGGTGTGCCAAACCTTACGAAAATTATAATAGAAATGAGACACCAGTCCAAAACAAAGCGGAAAGACAGGCACAAAAGTAAAGTGAGATACATAAAACAGTCTTTCATGACATGAACAATGCTACCCCATGCATCGTTCTTGTCAGGAGAATACAATTTGATCAGGTTGATATAGGCAAGACCTTTCTCAACCACCACCCTAGACAAAGAAGTAGCTTTTTGCTAGTTGAGAACAGAAAAATTAAGAGTGTAATATTTTCCAAGACACTTGTTATAGATTTTTGTGCATTATTAACAATGTGCAGAATGTAGTTTTACTCTCGATTGCACACCTATGCACTGATATTTTACTGTTGTCTTTAAAACCAATTACCCATGATGTGTAGAACTGTTTATTTCTGACCCTTGTTAAGTAGGCATACATTTGTGGCTAGCAGCCATCTTTTTCAAAATGGATATCTCTCCTGTTTTCCTCCTGCACATTTCACTGTTTGGAATTTCTGCATCACACAGTCAAGCAGCATCATGTTTGTTTATTTCCATTGTCTTTGTTCATGCTGTTCTCGATGAATCTTCCCGGCCCAGTCCCAAACTGTAACTTTACTTCAGGGTCCTTCCACTAGCTCACTGTACCCTAGTCATTCATAATAGCTTGCTGTCATTGATGTATGGAGTTTGTTTTCCCATCTCGGGATGGCATTAGCATAGAGAAGACAGAATCAATATTCATGTAGTGGGATAGTGCTTAGGTGTTAAGGCAATATGAAGCTAAATAAAACTGTGCTCTGATTTGCTTGGAATGGAACACATTTGATCATACCATGATGAATCTGCAGTTTTAATAACTTCATTGAAATAATGTGTAAAAACGCTCGATTTGGGGGGTGAGCCAGAAGACTTTCCTGAAGACTTAGGGGTCGATTCCGATTCGGGCCGGAAATTTCTCCGACCGAGCCGGACCCGGAGAGATTTCCGACCGAATCGGACCCGTGCAGTCCGACCGAACGAGTACGATGCGTCCGTATGTTATCGGACTCGAGTCGGTCGGACTCCCATTGAAGTCAATGGGAGCCGGTCGTACAACGCGTACGCGGGCTCCCATTGACTCAATGGGTGCGAGTCGGACAAGGGCGCCCCTACAGCGGGTACGCGGCGAAGCGATTCGCGCCGTACACGCACAGGTAGGGGGACCCATGGGTCCCCCCTGTGTGCGACTCGCGCGGCTACGCGTACAGGGGGTCCGACACGGACCCCCAAAGTACGGCTCCGACAGCTCTTACGAGCCGGAGTGCGCGGCTCGGTCGGACTGCTCGCGGCGCGCATCGTACTTACCCGGCCGGGAAACGTCTCCATTGCGCGGTGCGAGTCGAGTCCGAGCGAGTCGGTCGGAGCGGTTCGAGCCGGGAGCGAAGTCGGTCGGAGCGGTCGGGACGCCCGGACGAGTCGGTCGGCGATTTCGCATCGTACTCGCTCGGCCGGACCCGCGTACGGTTCGGTCGGGAAACAGGGCTCCGAATCGGATCCGGTAAAGCCGAATCCGATTCGGAGCCCTACCGGCCGAGATCGGAATCGGCCCCTTAGTTGCTGCTTAGTGATGCTGTCAGTTTCATCCTGATTTTGCGGCCTACTTGTGACTTTTGACTCTCTACAGGATTTCTTTTGCATTTTTATTATAAATCCTTAAAACGATTCTGCTGATCTAGAACTCAGTTGTTGAGTGTGCCCTTTTACTTAATTGACAGTTTTTCTGATATTTTGATGTGTTGGGACACATTGTCTCATGAAACTGAAGTTTAACACTGTCTGATTCATCGAATTGTGAGAGTTCTGTTGAGGTAAATGTTTGGGGTGTCAAAATTGTGGGGTCCCCAGTACCCATAAATTTGTGGTAATGGAGTATAGCTGCGAGATAAGAGCACCTCCTTTCTGCTTTGAAAACTTCCCTTTTGCCCTGTCCCTAGTATTAATGTATTTTCCAGTGTGAAGCACTGCTCCTGTTCCTAAACTAAATGGAATATAAGTATGAATAGGGCAGAATTATTCTGGTGATTGATAGTGTTTGGTGTGTTATTGAAGTATCAAGTCTTGTGCTGCATAATGGATTGTTATGCTGCATGTGAGGTTTTTGGGAATGCAGTGCTGATCCTGAGTTCAGTTGTTGGTTTGATCACTGTAATTGTCGTTTACTTTTCTTATTTGTGATTTGTGCCAAATAAGTTTTGCTTTTTATTATTGGTTGGTTTGGTTATCGGATTTGTCGAAATCCAAGATCTCAAGATATTATTGTTGAACTGGTCTGCATAAAAGTAGTGTTTTTTGTGAGCCGCGCCGCATACACACAGAAAGGTATTCTTCTGAATTAACAAGAGTTTTTTTCAGTAGTTTGTGTGTCTTATCTAGGTTGGTGTCTTTTGCTCCTAGGTGCTCAGGATTAAATACACTAGTTAGAGGTGGATTACTGCTGGACGGGAGTCTGCTTTAATGTGAATTGAGATTAACAAGTGCCGTGAAAGTGCTATTCTTTTTCTGTTGTTTTGCAAGATTTGTGTTATTCTAGCTTGCTGATTTCCTCCTATTTAGGTTGAACAGACAAGAATTATTTTTGTTTATTTAATGTATGTACACTGAGAAAGGCTATGCAGTTGTGTTCTCATTCATGGAGATGGTGTGCTGTGATTGGCAAGTCAGCTGAGGAATCACACTGGGATTGGTGAGAGGTCATCACAGAGTCGCGCTGTCATTGGTTGGTTACCTAGACCTACACAGCTTGAGACATTTAATAAATGGAATTAGATGGCTACAGAGAAGGAGAGAAAGAACATGAAAAAGCATGTAAAGGGTTTATTTAGACCCTAGACAATGGTTGGAAGGCAAGTGGGATTATCATCAAGAGTGATGTTGGAGAGATGATATGAATGAGGGAGTGAGAGTTTTTTTCTGCAATAGTGTTGGCTCCACATATGAGAATACCATTGGGTGCTTACCCAGTACCTGTGCACACGTAGCCTGGTGTGGGAGGACTCTAAAAGGTTATGTGGTGACCTGGGATAGGCCTTATATTAGCAGTGGGTACTCATAGGTAAAGTCAGTATAATTTACTGTTTTGTCTGAGTGACACTTTATTATACATATTGAAGGAAATCTGCGTTAGAGTACAGTTTTGCCTCCCTTAAGCCTAAAAGAGTCCCATCAGATAGGACACTGTGGTGAAGCATGCACGGCCAGTCTGACTACACAGGTCTTAAGATAATAGATATAAACTTTATGGGTCGTCCAGAATTTTCATATTTCGTGGGCTCAGCTCAGTGTCAGAGCCCAGGCCTTTTGACACCCTGCTGGGCCATGTTAATTACTCTGCTCGCCACCAGAGAGAATAAAGGCCTCCCCATTCATAAGAGTGCTTCCCTCAGCTCCTGAACAAGAAGGGATGGCGATGAAATCTACATCTGTTAATTAGCCATCACATTGTACCAGGGCTGGGACAGCCAAGGCTCACTGAACAAAATAGGAAACCCAGACAACTAGAGCTAACATGGAAGAGGACTCCTCTTAGACGTTTTGGTGGGAAAGGCCCTGGCAGTGAGGTCAGTGAGGGGCAGAGCTGATGCTCCCAGAGGAGATGTGGCCAGTGACTTCTGGATGGCACCATCTTGGATTGCCCCAACATGCTGTGCAGGGGGGTTGGGACAAGGATGGAGAGGTGATGTGGCACCCTAGGATTGGCCTGGGGTGATTGGGTTCTAGAACCTTCCATCCTCACTTAAAAACTGTTGCAGAAGGGAGAGAGTTTTTTGCCATTTCTTTTTACTGGGACTGCGACAGTGGTAGCAGCAGGAGAGGAGCACCAGAGATAAAGAACGACAGGAGAGCTGGTGCAGGGACCCAGTGGAACCAGCTCCCTACAAAGTACACCACCTTGGAGGTGAAGAGGTCTGCAGAAGCTGCTTCTGATGGCTACAGCTTGCCACAGGAAATACAATGAGCCCAAGAACTTCAAAATTGGCCCATTGGGGCCCAAGTTATGGCCTGTTAAAGGATTTGACCGTTGACCCCCCCACAGGAAGCCGGGCGCATGGCTTTAAACTAATTTTACTCAAAATATCTCTGGGGTGGGCAAAGGCCAGGGGCTCAGCGCAGGAGTCAATTAAATATTTTCTGGGAGGAGATGTGCATGGGGCCACCTCCCCTCATCTCTTCAACCCGGGCCATATTTCCGGGTCAGGATGGAGAAGGGGGAGCACCGTCACAACCCCCCAATGTTGGTGGTGCCAGTGTCTGGGGGGCAGTCCCCATCCTCCACAGCACCCTGCCCGCACATAGTTGGCAGGGAGAAGACTGCCAGTTCCTGTGCTGGCAAGGGCAGCGCAGATCGCATGGGGAGCCACCGCGCAGGAGTGGGCTCCCTGTGTGACCCCAACAAATGAAGAGGACGGCTGGGTCCGAAAAAAACCCAAAAGGTAGCACAAGGCTGCGTGGCAAAGTAAGGAAAGATGTCTCTACCTAGTGCAGCAGGAGAGCTGCTTACTTAATATTCACTGCTCTCCACGACGGTAGCGCTCCATAAGGCCCTGCCAGGCTAATTTGCCTATTTTTCTTATTGCCTTGTGGTGGCCCCCAAGATGACAGGGACACCACCAACATTAAAAAGACAGTATTGAGAGGGCTTCAGCAGTGCAGCAGTTTCCCCCTACTTTAAATACCTGTTTCTGGGATCATCAAAATGATGACACCCTAGGATGTTCACCACTATTTAAGCACTCCCAAGGCTGGAGCTTTTGTTCTACAGTTGGAAGTGCAGTGCTCTCTAGGGGCTGGTTCTATAGTTGCATTTTCTGTGGCTTGAAAGTGTATAAAGAAGACACCGACACGTTATGTTTAATTTCAATGCTTTATTAACCATTTATGGTGACAATAGTTGTTGAACAAGAATGAAATGCTTTATTAATGATGATTGCTGCATTTACACATGGTTATTATTGATTACAAGATATGATGGTGGTTTTGACATGAGGATTATTTATGTTTAAATGTAATGATTCTAAAAAAAAGCCAATAGGTCTGTTTTACTTAACGTGATGCCCCCCATATGGGAATGTGCTATCTTGTATGGGTGGCTTCGCTACCCTGAATGCTACAATGGGGTGCTTTGTTCCCAGTAAGGGAAAATTATGGACCTATTACTTACACAGGCTTCACATTCTGCACAACTAATAACCCAATTTCCTACAATTGGTTTGATGCAAAGCATAAAAAGATGAAGGAGAAGCTGATGATTGCACAGATGACCATTAGAGTTAATGGGGTGACCCTGTGTCCCTGAGAACCTGGGTATTTATGATATAGCGAACAATTGGTTCTGTTGGGTAGTACAATTGCTGTGTTATTGTGTATTTAATACCAAAGCAACAAGATCACTCAAGTTATTATCAAAGAATGCAAATAATTTTTTAAGAAAAAACAAATGATAAGAACACACCAAGAGAGAAAGATTTGCAAAAAGCAGAGTTTTTTACTCTTTTGATATTCACAAGAAAATTGAATATGGCTGTCAAGAACACAATTGAATTGCGGCAAAATAAAGGTGACTGTTGTGAGAGATACACAAGTGATATGCATATATATAAGATTCAAGAATCCTGTCCTATCTATAAAATGATTAACATAAATCAAGGACCCAATGATTATTTGAAAGTTAGGGTCAAGGAGACTGTATGGACATGAATGACATTAATGTTGACGTTTCGACCCTTAAAGTAGCGCAGAGTGTTATGTGTCACAGCGGGTCTTCATCAGGACTGTAAAAGAGGAGGTGGACAGCCTATAAAATTAATTAAGAGAGGTCAGATGTGTTCCTAAAAGTCAAGGGACTTGTGTGTGTGTGTAATGGTAAGTAAAGACATGACTTACCACATGGACGAATAATCCAATCAATGGATTAGGAGAAAGCAAAGATCCTAGCGATAGATTCCACGAAAAGTTGGAAATCTACAATTAGAGAAACCACCATTAGTGTAATGGCGGTATTTTGTACAATTCTATAATGATGCAACTGGTAAAAGGACTTACCAGAAATGCCTGCTTGGGAGTCAAGGAATAGACGGGATCCAAAAATGGTATCCAAAGATAAGGTGAAACATATCACTTTTCTAGGGTCCAAAGCAGTGAAGACCTCCACCATCCGGTAGGAGTCTAGGATTAAATGGAATGACCCATCATTTATTATTCAAAGCCTATTTTAGCCAGTGCGTGAAAAACTAAAAATTAGGAATCATACCTTATTATGAAACGATTGCTCAATTGTAGAAGACCTCCACCAGCAGGTTGGAGTTTAAACAAAAAACGAGCAAGGTATTGGTTTAAGAATAATGCCCCAAATATTTATGATTTGAACAAACAATAATATGCGGGTAACTTCTGACCCTTATAAAACTTGTCGAAGAGAAGCATACCTTAAATAGGACCGATGGCTTCCACCGGCCGGTTGGAGTCTTGAGTAGTCGAATTAATTAAATCCCACCAAGAAAAAGGTCGGGTACTGTGGGGTTAAAAAATAAATAGACACTCTCAGAGAAAAGCTCTTTACCCAGTGGAAGGAGTCAATGACACACGCTGGTGCGCGTTGATGCTTCCTCTTACCTTGGGAACTTGCCGTGCGACTGAGTATTCCTTCGGGCATGACCGCGGTGGAATTCAACCGCTTTTGACAACTCGCTGACGTAATTGTCAGCTGGATTAGTCTGCGTGCACGTTGAGGTGCAGCAGCTTGGTCACGCTTCTCTAGCTATCGGTACTCCGTTACGGCTAGCCGGGCCTGTCCATGCTTACGATAAAATTAAATTGGAACTAAGTTGCAACTTTGACGTTCTGCTACACGCATTAAACGGGACTTTCTATAAAAAGAGAACGTGACTCAATTCTTTGTGACACATTGTCTAAAGAAGGCTTTGTAGAAGAGCGTTGCTCAATGTTATCTGTAAATTCGATATGGATATTCAAGACGAAGTGGCACCTTTTCAGCATTATTAAGAATTAATTGTGTGGATATTTGAACAGATTTAAAACCAGTGACACATTATGAGCAAAGCATATACAGACTTTACAAATTATATGTTTAGCCTTTTAACATATTATGATACAATAACATCCAGGAATAGTCAATGTTGATGAAGCAGATGAAGCAGTTTCAGAGTAATGGCAGCAACCAGATGATGGGTTGTGATTTAGGTTTTGTGCCCTCTGACAATTCTGGAATGAATGGGACAAGTACGAGTTTGATGCAGGGTGTCAAAAGGGGAAATTAGATTGTTCAAATGCAAGGTTGTGAAAGAGGAGTTGTGAATAATTCTGGAGTGAATGCAAATGTTGATTTGCTAAAGAAGAGCACTGCTTGTCATCTCTGTGGTAAAATAGTCTCCTAGAAGCGGGAATGTAGCCAAAATCCAGATCAATTCCAAAATGATTTTGTTCCCCAGATGTAGCAGTATACAAATCAGGTGCAGACAGTTAGTAGCCCTAGTCCAACCAGCTTCTGTGCAAAATGTGCAAAATCAAGGGACGTTCCATATGAATATGCCCATAGCGCCAGTGTTGCAGCAAAATATGAGAAACAAAATGCCTTACAGTTCAGGGCACCAGCAGAATCCTTTGATCCTGAATAATGATTGCTCTCAGTTTTCCCAAGAGTCTAATTTCCAATGATGGGGCCTAGGGGGAGGAGAATTGCTTCATTGAGCTGTCCTGAAGGTATACCAAAGTAGCCCTAATGTAGATGGTGAGGTGAATGGCCACCCTGTGTCTTTCTTGATAGATACGGGAGCTAACCGCTTTACAGTTCGTTCTATGGAGATTCTAAACCTGTAAGATTATTTGTAGGCATTAGCAATAAACAGATTGTTATCCAAATTACAACAGAAGTCCCTTGTTAGACCTGTCAGCCTTAGAGTGGTCTTACTCCTCTTTTTTTGATTATCTCGTTTTTGCTGGTCCTAGCGCTAAAATGCAATTCATTTATTGTGTTGTCCTTGTTTTTCGCTCACCTACAGCGCAAACTAAATGTTGCATCTTTCATTGATCACTTACCAGTAGGACTTCACTGTGCTACCTACTTTTAGAAAGTAGGCATTTTCCTACTTTAGCCATTTAGTGCCTGTATCCTGTCTCTGATTACATGACTGGGTGTAGCTGACAGTTGGGCTTTGTGTATGCCTCCTAGACAGACGCACACAATAGAGAGCTTAGGTGTGCTTAGGTGGGCCATCACTGTCAGGATGGGAGGGAACAGATTGACCCAGCCCTATTAACACTTTTTTGTTTAAGATCATTTTTATTAGGTTTACCAATAAAACAATACAACAGTGTCATTCTCAGTGCATTACATCGCATCCGTGACATTTATCGTAACAGATAATGAAAGGGTAATTTGTTTTCAAACCACATTAAACTTGTTAAAAAGGAACAGTGGATGGGGTGGCAGGACATGGTAGCAGATCCAGTTGAAGGGGAATGACATGAAATGAGTACAGCGAGGGAGGCCCAGAAAAGGGAGGGGTGAAAGCAACAGTGTGGCATTGTTCATGTGAAGTAAGGGTGGGGGATACCAGTAGCAGCCAGAGAAGGAGAGCTATGTGGATGGGGGGAGGTCGTCGTTTTTAAAATGCTGCAGGAATTGTGTTAATAGGGTATCCCAGTGTGGAGGTATAGGCTGTTTTCTTAAATGTCGCAGTCGTTCGTAACGAAGGGTGTCCTGCTCTGCCATCGCCCACTTATTCACTGCGTCATACCAGGTATCCAGTGGCGGGGTTGGTGGAGAGCCCACTGTAAGGTGAGTCATGGTTTGGCAAGAAGTGCTAAGGAGGCAAAACAATTGCGCACTTTGTGTTGCTTACGGCGCATGAAGATGCCCAGCGAGCACGCTTCCCAGGTGTGTATATCAGGCAGTTCTGTGACTTCTTGTAGGGTGTCATGGACTGTTTGCCAGTTGTATTGAAAGGCCAGACAGGACCACGGCATTGGCATTAGATCCGCGTCTAGCGCTTCACAGCGTGGGCAGGTCACCTACGCACTGGAGAAATGATGGTTTATTTGAGCTGGGGTGTGGTACGCCCTGTATAGAAGAATTGTATGTTCTTGAA
Organism: Calotriton arnoldi; assembly: GCA_963921515.1. NCBI lineage: Eukaryota > Metazoa > Chordata > Amphibia > Caudata > Salamandridae > Calotriton > Calotriton arnoldi. The sequence goes on along the minus strand of CAWUFW010022553.1, from coordinate 35,069 downwards.
AACAAGAGTTTTGAGAAAATTGTCAGGGAAATTTAAGGACATGTGTCCATTCCCTGTCATGCAGCACTCTCCCATAGTCATCCTCCCATTTCTGTCGAAGCGAGTCTAGGGCGACCACCGATAAGTCCTGAATGGCTTTGAAAAGCCAGGAAATGTTCTGCACAACTGAGTGGGTGGCAGGTTCAGTGTCAGCGGTGCTCTAAAGGACACGGCAGGTATGAGCTATCTATCTGTGAAGTAGGAATTGGCCAGGGGGAAGGTTATAATCAGCTGGCCGATTGAAAGGAGCTGTCCATCTGCAAACAGGTCGCCTATGGTATGAAATGACTGAGCTGTCCAAGGCGCCATGTCTGAGTGCATGTAAGTACCAGGGAAACATTGGAGACCTATAAGGGGTAATGCTGGGGCGTAAGCAAGAGTGCTCTCTGCCAAGCGGTTTGTGAGGGATATGCATGGCCGGGTCACTGCCACTTGTAGTGGTTGCACAGGGGGAGGCATAGATTTGGGGATTAAGCAGCCGCAAACTGTGGATGAAGAAGGACTCCCTCCTCACCACTAGTCTCTCCCATATACCATCCGGCTGTCCATCGTGATAGCCATTACAGTTGAGCTGGTAAATAATAGGCTTCAAACGAGGGAGTGCCCAGAGCCCTGCAATCTACCGGCAACTGCAGTTTCCAAGAGCAACTCAGTGTCTTTAGGCGCCACCATTAAGGTTACCTAATAGGGTGTTCAATTCCTTGAGGAATGGACTCGGAGGGACTACTGCCAAATTAGCAAAATAATAAAGTTGCATAGGTAAAAGAACCCTTTTATCGAGGGCTATCCTGCCAATAGGGGCTAGAGGGAGGGACTGCCAGAAAGGAATTTGGGCCCTGATGCCATGCAATGCTGCGTGAAGGTTACCCTCATACAAGTCAAGCGGGTATATTATAACCGAATCCTCAAGTCGTCCCTCCTTTCGCAGTCGGATGGCCTGGGGCTCCAATGTGGGAGCGAATAACAGAGGCGACAGAGAACACCCCTGGCCTGGTCCCCCGGTGCACCGGGAAGGAGGCAGAGACAGCTCGACCCAGTTGCACTCTAGAGGTGGGCTTAGTTACAGTAGTTTAGTATAAGCTAGTAGTCTGGGGCCCACGCCCAGATGAGTGAGCACAAGGAAGAGGTACGGCCTCGTCGGCATATCATACACCTTCTCCAGTTCCAGTATCAGGCAGGGAGCCTGTGGGAACCAACCCCGTATAAGGTTTTGGACATGGAAGAGGCGGCGGATATTTTTTGACGTACTGCGACCTGGATCAAATCCATTCTGATCATCATGGATCAGCTCTAGGAGGACGCAGGTATGTCGATCAGCAAGAACTTTCCCAAGTATTTAGTAATCCGCACCCGGTATTGCTATCGGGTGATATGACGTTAATCGTATGGGGTCTCTGCCTGTTTTGCACAGAGAGACCAGAAGGGACTCACGCAGCGAGGGATAGTTCCCCCGCTGACAATGCAACCTCATACATTGAAGGCAGGTGGGGAGTCGAAAAGATGCTGTAATATTCTAGGTAGGCCGTTTATCCAAGGTGCCTTGTTGTGGGCAAGATCTTGAATTGCTTGAGCCATGTCATCCATGGTAATTTCAATGGCTTGGCTCTCATTGGCGGGAACTCCGGCAGGTCAATCCCCGGTGAGGAAGTGTAGCGAGTGCACCTCCAGATAGTTAGATGGAGCACTATAGACTGTTGAATAGTAATCGTGAAAGCATTGGAGGATCTCCTCCTATCATCGCTAGGTGATATTATCTTGGTATTTGGGGTGATTGCATGATCCTGTTGTATTAGCCAGGTAAGAAGGAGACTGGATTTGTCGCCCTCCTTGTGTACTTTTGCCAGGTGGGCAGTAAAATTAAAGTGCCTGAGGCACTGTAATATTGCAGCATATGACGTTTTGGCTGAAGTGAGTTGCGCAATCAAAGCGGGATCACAATCAGCTTCCTTCTCCAGTTCGGTAAGCTGTTGTTTGGCAGTCATAATCTCCCTGTTGAGCAGCTTTTGTACCCCCACTATCTGCTGCTTGCAGTCCCCTCTAAGCACTACCTAAAAGGCATCCCACTCAACCATTCTAGTGTGTGCCATGTTGTGGTTGTCAGCAAAGTAATTGCGAATACGGGGGCCTTGGTCGTCACGGAAACACGGTCCTATGGGCAATCACGCTTGAGACGCCAAGTTGGCGTCGGTAGTCGTCCACCGTAGGTCAATGAAATGTGCGTCATGATACGAAACTATGTGGCCTCAATAGTCTGTGCAATGTATCCGGGGCTCTAGGGAAGGTGAGCAAAGGAAACGGTCAAGGCTCATGTGCAACTGTTGGGGCGCCAAATAAAAGGAGTATACCTTGGTGGTGAGATTATGGGATCATTGCAAAACACACAAGATGATGGACGGAATGCTGCACATTGGCAAACATTCACCCCCAGTCACAGATCTGGGTTTAATCCATCGTTATTTTGCTTCACCACGCCACCCCAGTTCAGACATAGCCATATGCAAATCAGTCTTGACCCTGTGCCTCATGGGAACAGTCCAGACCGAACTGCCAAGCCATGTCTTCCCTGGACCGGAATCAAGCATCCTAGGACCGGTTTCAGGCTATCAACCTTCATCAGCCAGGATAGCTTGACTCCAGTGGCGTAGGAGCACGGGATCGCCATGCGTCCAATAGGGATCAATGTTGCATCCAGTTCCGAAATTGCGCACTCTGCACATGGGGATGGAAGTGGGTTAGAGGGGGATGAGATCTGTCAAGGGCGAGGTCCAATACACATTTATAATCCCCGCAGGGAATCGTAGTTTTGTGAGCTAAGCCCGTTGAGAGGGCCTCCAAGAAATGTCCCTGGTCAGAGTTAGGCGCATATATGCACTTGAGGAGTAGGGGTAAACCATCTAGGGGGCCCTCAAGTAGCCCAAAGTGTACCTCCTTATCTTTGATGACATCTAGCACCTGGAAGGGGATACCCGGTCGAATCCAAATGAGGACTCCCCATTCCCATGCATACAGTGAGTTTGTGGTTGCATGGATTGTGCCCTTCCAATGCTTGCGTAGGCGCTCGAGTTCTTCGTTTGTAGTGTGTGCCTCCTGCAAAGAATAATCTGGGCTTTCCGACGCTCTATGTAGGAATAGACTGTGTATCACATGCGCGAACTGTGCATACCACATATGCTAAGCATGAGAAGGCAAAATCAGAGTTTGCAGATATCATGCTGCATGGTCTGGGGGAGGGGGGCTATTCACTGGGGGTAGCATCCTATTGGTGTCACTCATCCATCTTGGGAGGGTATATATTCCTGCTCTGCCATGATAGGCCAATCTAGAGGGGGTAACTGAGGGTAAAGAACCATGGTATGGTTAAAGCAAAATGAGCAGGGGGTGCCTACTGTGGCAGGCAGTCGCCCAAACCAGGGGGCTATACTTATAGACCTAAGGTAGAGTGGGGGGTGGTCACCAAGCTTAGATGGTAAGACTGTTGCTCATGGGCAATGGGCAATGTTTGTAAGGAGAAAAAGGCATGCGGGGGCCTCCAGTTAGCGGGTGCTGGGGGGGGTCTCCTGATTAGATGAATAGAAAAGGTAGGTAGGGCATCAATCAACAAGTTGTTCAACTTGGGCAAGGACCATCGTGAGGGTCGTGGAGTGTGCATGCCCGGGAAGCCCAAGGTGAGCTAAGGAAAAAGTGATATCCTATGCCTGGTGAGAGCCGGAGGAAGCACTGTATGAAAAGGCTGAGTGGATAAGCATTAGTGAATCACAACATCATAGTATGACAAAAATAGAAGAGTGTATACAGTTCAGGTACATTGGTGCAGGCCGTGGATAGCAGACGTGCTTAAATAAGTGTGTCTGTGGTTTGCGGGGTTACACTCGGAGGAGTCAAAGAGCCCTGCTGCGAGTTGTCCGAGGGGAGAGTGTCATCATCCTTGCTGAAAGTGTGTTGTCCCTTATCTTTATCAATGCCAGTGGTAGTGGTTCCCATGGTGGAAATGCTTGAAGGGCCCGGCGTTAAGGTTCTATGATCTGTTCCAGGTTATAGTGTATCATCGGCAAGGATTGTGATGCAGAGGTACATTGGGTAGAGCAGGGTCAGACGATGTGGGGCGTCTGCGTCATAATGTTGGTGTGCCCAGTCCCAAGCTTATTTGGGATCTGTGAAGAAGTGAGAGGTGCCGTCAACCATGATTTTGAGGCACGCCAGGAACAGGAGTGAGTATTGGACTCCTAATTGTCTCAAGTGCGATTGATTTCGAAAAAGGAGTCTCGTTGTCACTGAACTGACCTGGTGTAATCAGGGAACACCATGATCACTTTTTCCTCGATCTGGAGAGGGCCAGTGCTGTGAGCTGCACGGAGGATGGTGTCCCGATCCTCGAAATTAAGCAATTTTGCCAACATTGGGTGTGGGGGGGAGCCGGGAGGGGGTCACCTACTTGGTACACTGTGCACTCTCTCCAGTGTGAAGAAGGGGGTTAGTATCAGAAGTAGGGGTGAAGGACCTGAATCAGCTGTCCAGGTAAGTGATGGGGTCCACACCCTCTACTCCATCCGGCAACCCCAGCATTCTTACGTTGCTCCTCCGGGAGACAGAATATCGACGCCGAAATATCGAATTACATGAATATCGAGTCAAGAATATCAATGGTGGAAAATATAGAGGTAAGTGTTTTCGTTGTTAAAAATATCGATTTTTGTGTAATGTAGAAATATCGATTTTGTAAATATTGATGGCAAATATATTGTTGTAAATAATATCGACTGTAGTTTTTTTCTTTTTGTTTAATGTTGTTTTTTTATTATTTATTTGGTAGTACTTATTTTATATGTATTTTCATTTATTTTTATGAGCGGGATTTTGGGCTTATAGGGGATAAGGGTTGGGAATAATTTAAAAATATTTGTTTAAACTTTTAAGTAATTTTTAAATTTATGTAAAATTTTAGGAGCGGGATGTTGGGTTTATGGGGATAATGGTGGGGAGTAATTTAAAATTATTTATTTAAAATGTTTTATTTTTTTTAATTTTATGTAAAAATGTAGGAGCGGGATGTTGGGTTTATAGGAGATAAGGGTGGGGAGTAATTTAAGAATGTTGATTAAAAATAAATTTTAATAAAAAATTATATAAATATATAAATAATTTTTTGAAAAATAAAATTAGAAATTTGAAATTTTCAAAAATGTTGAAGGTTTTTTTTGGGGTGCTAATACTTTGATGTAAATTGTATAAAATATTTTATTAATACTTTTTTTAAATTAAAAAATATTAAAATAAATATATGATAGATTAATTAGTTTTAAATTTGTTTTTACATAATTTTTTTGTTATTTGTTTTAGTTAAAAAAAAATTGGAAAATTTAGAATTCTTCAATTTAAAAAATGTAAATTGTAATTTAGAATGTAATATTTATTTTTCATTTTTGTGAGAAAGGGTATCTCAAATTTGTAATAATAATTTGTGTAAATATTGTATTTTATAATATATATATTTTTAAATTTTTTATTTAGTTTCAAGTAACATGCCTGTTGGCAGAAGACAAATGATTTAAACAGATTGGGGAAATACAATGTGTATGACATGAGGTACTTGATCAGAGAAGCGGCGAGGTGTGCGAAAGAAGCGCATGATAGATTTGAGGAATTAACTGACTTGTATTAGGTTGACATCAGTAAAATGAGAAATGTACAGAGAAATTAAAAAATGGATTTGACCAATGACTAAATGAAAGAGTTTGGCTCAGTGACTTTATGAGCTTACATTAAGGATCTAGTTGAAAAGATAAAGGCCTGGAGGGATTTGAGGAAGTACAGAGAAAGGTGGAAGAAGAAAGTTACTACTAAAAACAAAACTCCAGAGACAGGGACAGAGGGGTCTGTTAGTGATTCCGAGTTAGAGGCAGTTTCAGAATTTCCCTTGATAGAAATACATAGAAAGAACTATGTGCATCATGCCTTGGACGAACGGTGATCTTTATGCCTTTACGAACCTGAGAAATGGTACAAGGACGTTTATAGATGGACAACAATTTTAAAAATGCTTTGGATGGATTTGGAGTCCCTGTTTGAGATTGTTGTTCCTAGTCACTTGTGGTCCGAGTGTTAGATTGCTGTTGCTTGACTGACTGAGGAACCAACTAGAGTTGTACCTATTAAGATTCTGTCTGAGATTGTTGCTGAAAAGTATAAAGCAATGATACAGCATTTGAAAAAGGTGCCGAAAAGGAAATTAATTGGACACAGATTTTGAGAACGACACAAGAGCAGAAGGAGTCAATGCAGGATTATTATGAGACTTATGCAGATTTTTAAAAAGCACAGTGGAGTTGAAGATCCTGGGAACAATGGTGATAGTGGTTTCATATCTGCCTTTGTTATGGGTTTGAGTCCTGAGCTTACTTCTGATATTCATCGGAGTGTGAAGTGCTGGCAGACTTAGTGAATTAATGAGATCCTAAAATATGCTAAATACAGTATTTAGCAACCCTGACATTTTTTTGCTTTTGTGATGACCCAGTTTTGGGCTTTTTTACTGTGGGTGAGTCTCACTACTTGTGTCTCACTCATGGTAATCACAAGGGAAATACGCTGCGCATGTTTACCGCCAGCGTCCGCCTTTTAAGATAAGGCTGCTGCGATGCAGCTAGAGTAAGGGGCACTCAGCTGGTTACACGTGAACACGTGTACACATGTGTGGGTTGCGCATATAAGAATACCATTGTGTGCTGCCCAGTACCTGTGCACACGTAGCCTGGTGTGGGAGGATTCTAAAAGGTTATGTGGTGACCTGGGATAGACCTTATACTAGTAGTGGGCACTCATAGGTAAAGGCAGTATAATTTACTGTTTTGTCTGAGTGACACTTTATTATACATATTGAAGGAAATCTGCGTTAGAGTACAGTTTTGCCTCCCTTAAGCCTAAAAAAGTCCCATCAGATAGGACACTGTGGTGAAGCAAGCACGGCCAGTCTGACTACACAGGTCTTAAGATAATAGAAATAAACTTTATGGGTCAGCCAGAATTTTCATATTTCATGGGCTTAGCTCAGGGTCAGAGCCCAGGCCTTTTGACACCCTGCTGGGCCAAGTTAATTACTCTGCTCGCCACCAGAGAGAATAAAGGCCTCCCCATACATAAGAGTGCTTCCCTCAGCTCCTGAACAAGAAGGGATGGGGATGAAATCTACATCTGTTAATTAGCCATCACATTGTACTAGGGCTGGGACAGCCAAGGCTCACTGAACAAAGTAGGAAGCCCAGAAAACTGGAGCCACCATGGAAGAGAACTCCTCTTTGAAGTTTTGGTGGGAAAGGCCCTGGCAGTGGGGTCAGCGAGGGGCAGAGCTGATGCTCCCAGAGGAGATGTGGCCAGTGACTTCTGGATGGCACCATCTTGGATTGCCCCAACATGCTGTGCAGGAGGGTTGGGACAAGGATGGAGAGGTGATGTGGCACCCTAGGATTGGCCTGGGGTGATTGGCTTCCAGAACCTTCCACCCTCACTTAAAAACTGTTGCACAAGGGAGATAGAGTGCTGTTTGCCATTTCTTTTTACTGGGATTGCGACAGTGGCAGCAGCAGGAGAGGAGCACCAAAGACAAAGACCAACAGGAGAGCTGGTGCAGGGAGCCAGTGGAACCAGCTCCCTACAAAGTACCCCACCTTGGAGGTGAAGAGGTCTGCAGAAGCTGCTTCTGATGGCTACAGCTTGTCATCAAGAGTACAATGAGCCCAAGAACTTCACAATTGGCCCGTTGGGGCCCAAGTTAGGGCCTGTTAAAGGATTTGACCGTTGACCCCCCCCACAGGAAGCTGAGCGCATGGCGCTAAACCAATTTTACTTAAAATATCTCTGGGGTGGGCAAGGGCCCGGGGGTCAGTGCATGAGTCAATTAAATATTTTCTGGGAGGAGATGTGCATGGGGCCACCTCCCCTCTTCTCTTCAACCCGGGGCCCTATTTCCGGGTCAGGATGGAGAAGGGAGAGCACCGTCACGGCCCCCCAGTGGTGGTGGTGCCAGTGTCTGGGGGGCAGCCACCATCTACCGCAGCACCCTGCCTGCACATAGCTGGCATGGACAAGTGTGCCAGTTCCCGTGCTGGCAAGGGCAGCGCAGATCGCATGATGAGCAAACGCGCCGCGCAGAAGTGGGCTCTCTGTATGACCCCAACAAATGAAGAGGAGAGCTGGGTCCGAAAGAAACCAAAAGGTAGCACAAGGCTGCGTGGCAAAGTAAGGAAAGATGTCTCTACCCAGTGCAGCAGGAGAGCTGCTTACTTAAAATTCACTGCTCTCCACGACGCGAGCGCTCCATAAGGCCCTGCCAGGCTAATTTGCCTATTTTTCTTCTTGCCTTGTGGTGGCCCCCAAGATGACAGGGACACCACCAACATTAAAAAGAAAGTATTGAGAGGGCTTCAGCAGTGCAGCAGTTTCCCCCTACTTTAAAGACCTGACCCTATGTTTCTGGGATCATCAAAATGATGACCCCCTAGGATTTTCACCCCTTTTTAAGCACTCCCAAGGCTGGAGCTTTTGTTCTACAGCTGGAAGTGCAGTGCTCTCTAGGGGCTGGTTCTATAGTTGCATTTTCTGTGGCTTGAAAGTGTATAAAGAAGACACTGACACGTTATGTTTAATTTCAATGCTTTATTAACCATTTATGGTGACAATGATTGTTGAACAAGAATTAAATACTTTATTAATGATGATTGCTGCATTTACACATGGTTATTTTTTTTTTTTAAATTCTCTTTTTTTTTTATTAAACAGTTGTGATAGTACAGTGAGTGGCCGTGAGGCCGCAGAGCAACGAAATACAGTGGTAAAAGGACGAATGACTATTTTACAAATTAAACACATTCTCTGTACAGCATTAGGTAGGAATAGGATCAATGTCCAGCTCAGCTCTACGCAGTTAATATGATGGGGATACACATATTTCACCACGTGATACATTCCACTTAGCCCATTTGTGATCCCATTTCGTGGGACAGCCCCTGTGTTTGAAAACACCCTTCTCTGCAATCATCGCATTGTCCATGTCATTGGCCCCCCTCTGATATGTGGGCAAATCCCCAGTCCCCCATACCTGAGCTATATTCCTCTTGGCAAGGACGAATCCCAGTGATGCCCATGTGCGCTCAGTTTGGGTCAGGTCGGTGGCCTTCCATACATTTAGTAAACAAAGTCGTGGGGAGTGGGCAATGCTCTTCCCGCTTACCCTCGTGAGTGTGGAGATGATTTTTACCCAATATGGCTGGATGTTTGGGCAGTCCCAGATTGTGTGGAAAAATGTACCTTCTGCTGCGCACCGCCTGAGGCACCCAGGATCCGGCCGGCGCCCCATTTTGACCAGTGTATGCGCAGATAGATAAGTTCTGTGTAGGATTTTGAGCTGGACTAGCCATAGTCTCATTGGAATAGCGAATTCTTTGGGGGAGGAGAGGGCTTCCTGCCAATCGTCGTCCTCCAGATACCCAAGGTCCGACTCCCACAGCTGTCGGAGACGCAAAAATGGGTCTGGTCTTTTGTTTATTAATTTACGGTATGTGAGCGATATTGCTTTGCGTGGCAGGGGGTCTGTTAAAAGTCTATCTTCCAGTGGGGAGGCCTCGGGTAGAGCCTCACCACTCGCCACAACAGTAGTCATTGCATGGCAAATTTGTAAGTAGCAGAACATCTCTGACCCTGCCAGTTGGTACTCTGCTTGTAGGTCTCTAAATGGGACCATCTCATTTCGCTTCCACAGGTCTCCAACTGAAGAGATACCAATTAAGTCCCATTTATCGAAGCCCGGGCATTTGCTCAATGTGCCGAGTTGCTCGGACTCCCACAAGGGAGTAATCAGTGTTAATTTTTTGTGCCACCCCAGTGTTTTTGTCGCGCGGTGCCAAAGTGCAACTGTTTGGGCCGTAGGACCAGTGAGGTGTTGGCGTTTGGGATTGGAATAAAGTGCACGGTGATACCCCCGGAGTCATTATCCATTTGTCCGTGCGGTATGCCGGTTCGGACGGTGAGGCGAAAACCCATTGATTTACCACCGCGAGCTGGGAGGCCCAGTAGTATTGTTTTAGGTCAGGCAACGTGATTCCTCCATCATACCATCCTCTGGTCAGTTTGTGTGTCGCAATGCGTGGGTTTTTCCCATCCCATAAAAGAATTCTAACCTCGCTCTCTACACTGACAAAGTAAGTGTCTGGAACTTTGAAAGGGGTGTTTTGCAGCACGTATAAAAATTGAGGCAACGCCAGCATTTTGAACAGCGCTGCTCTGCCGAGAAGAGTTAGGGGCTGCAACCACCAGTGGAGCACGTCGTTGTGTAGCCTAGTCAGTGGGGCCTTAAGATTGATGTAGAATTGGGCAGGGTGCTGGGTAACGTATATACCAAGGTAACAAAATCCCTCAGTAGCAACTGTAATGTCGGTGCCCCTAGGCATCCGTGGCACAGGACCCTGAAGCATAAACAGTACAGATTTTGTCCAGTTAATAGTATACCCCGAGTGGGCGCTAAAAATTGCGAAAATGTGTAGGATCCCATGGATCGAAGCCGATGGAGCTGCAACATACAAAAGGACACTGTCGGCATAGAGGGAGATTCTGTCCTCGTGCTGATCTGTCCATTTCAGCCCCCTGACCCAGGTCGCCAAAGGCTCCAATATCAGGGCAAACATGAGGGGCAACAGTGGGCATCCCTGTCTAGTCCCCCTCTCCTTGCGGAATTGTCGGGAAGTGTGTTGGTTGACAACTACTTGGGCCGTTGGTTCTGTATACAATAATTTAACCCATTTTATAAAGTTCGGGCCAAATCCCATACGTTCGAGGAGGGCAAATAGGTAAGACCACTCGATTGTATCGAACGCCATTTTTGCGTCTAGTGACAGCAATGCTGCATCCTCTTGGATGGTGTGAGTTCTACCCATCACCCCATGTAATCTTCTGAGATTGAGTGCCGTGTTGCGGCCAGGCATAAAGCCCGATTGGTCTGGGTGCACAAGTATACAGATGACGGGGATCAAGCGATTAGCCAATACCGTGGCAAGGATTTTTACTTCGCCGGTTAACAGTGAGATTGGACGATAGGAGTCACATCTCGTCGCTGGTTTGCCTTGTTTGTGGAGGACAACCACTGAGGCCAGCATCAGGTCTTTAGGTAGGGACCCTGTTTGGTAGCTCTCTAGATACATGGCTCGGAGAGCGGGTGTTATCTTGGAGGTCACCAATTTGAACAGTACAATTGGGAGCCCGTTAGGGCCCATGGCTTTACCCAACTTTATCCCTCGTATGGCAGTCGCTAATTCCTCCTCCGTAGGATCCCTCTCTAGGGATTCACAATCGTCTGGGGTGAGGGTAGTAACCGGAATAGTGGCTAGAAGGTCTCTGGAATCATTTAGGGTAGTGCCAGTAGTGGAGGAATATATGCAGGCAAAGTGGGATGCGAAGGCCTCAGCAATCTGCTGTGGGTCACTCACAATTTCTCCCGTATCTGTCTTAATAAGGGGCACCCATCTCTGTGCGGTGTCCCGCTTCTCTAGCCATGCGAGCAATTTTCCCGTATTGTCCCCCAGCTCGTATAGTTTATGTAGAATAGCTCTCTGTTTCGATCTAGCTGTCTCCGTCGCTAGCTGTCGGTAGTCTTGTCGTTTAACACTTAGATTGTGAGTGAGCTGTGCATCATCGGTAGTGGCCACCACATCCTCTAGTTCCCGAATCTCCCGTTCCAGAGTCTCCAATCGTGCCCTCAGTTCCTTCTTATGTCCCGCCATTAATGAAAGTGTCTGACCCTTGATCACTGCCCCAAAGGCCCCCCACAGGATCTGATGGGATTCGACTGTATTTGTGTTTTCAGTGAAGTATTGGTCTACCCCTTCTAGAATTGTGCTCCTTACATGTGGGATCTTCAGACTCCACGAGTTTATTGACAGGGTGAAACGGCTATACTCCTGAGGCAGAGCTAACTGAGTCAGGACAGGAGAATGGTCGGACCTAGCTTCATTAAAGTTAGAGAGATTGTCGGCATGTGTGAGTAAATGGTCAATTCTGGATTGACTACCATGGGCGCCAGAGTGGAAGGTAAAATTCCGCGCCAGGGGATTATAATGACGCCAGAGATCCACAAGGCCAAAAGCTAAGAGAAAATCCATTAGTGGTGAGGTGTCATGAGGATCTTGCCGAGGAGGACGCTGGTCAACCCGACCATCCACCGTCAAATTAAAATCGCCTCCCAGCACCAGGATACCGACTGGGAGGTTAAGTAGGAGTTTACCCAGGTCAGCCAATGTAGTGTTTTTCAGCACCGGAGGAATATAACTCGAGAGTACATTAAGGGGTTTCCCCTCCCATGTCCCAGCAATCGCGGTGAATCTACCCTGGTTATCAACCCATGTGTTGTTTATTATGAATGGGCATTGTTTGCGAATAAGAATGCCGGTCCCTCTGGAACTGGACGTAAAGCCCGCGTGTGCCACCAACCTATAGCCCCATCGATCAAGTGCCTTACACGTGTTGCCAATTAAATGTGGCTCCTGCAATAGAGTGATATCGGGGGCTTGCCTCTTAAGATACTGGAGCTCTACCCCTCGCTTCAATTTGTCCCCAGCCCATTGACGTTCCATGTGATAATACGGAGCATTCACTTCACGCCACGGTCTGACATGGTGTAGCTAGGTAATTTGGATCGCTGCTCGCCCATGCCCCGAGTGTAGATGTCAAATGTTGGTACAGAGATTCCGCCAGCCCTGATTGCGTTTGCATTGATGACATATCCTTCCCCACCGCTATCAAACTAAACAACAATGAAAACTAAATAAACAAACCGGCCCACCCCCAAAATGTCCCTCACCCTCTCCCCTCCCTGCCTCCCTGCACGGCGGGCACTGAACCTCCCGCCACCCCAAACTTGCAGAGTGCCTATCGCCCACCCTTAGAATAGTAGGGAACGTGATCCAACCCCACTCATTTAAAGCGCTTATTTGTTCTACTGTGTTTTCCCCTTTCATTATTCTTCATAACGTTAGATTAATACGACAACAAGCTATAAATAACAAGTGAACAACGATACCCCACATCGGGTTGCAGTTACGTCCTTAGAACTGCTAGCAATGGTGTCAAGTAACCTCAGAGTCCTGTTGCTGAGCAGTTCGGTATTAGGTTGGCCTGTGCCAGCATGGGCAATGCAAGTTTGGCCTCGTCGACTGTATACTGCCGTCTCACTACCTCAATCTGCCTTTTGCTGTTCCAGCGGACCCCTCGTCGTAGCATCGCCATCCGGTGGGGACTCTAATTGGCGGACCGTCCTGTCTTTATTCCCAGTGCCACGGTTCTCCTTGTGGTTCCGCTTGCCAACCGTGCGCCAGCCGTTGAGCCTATCCAAGGCGTCTTCGGGACTGGTGAAAAACCATGTTTTCCCTTCGGACTCAACACGCAATTTTGCCGGAAACAACATGGCATATTTGATTTCTTGATTTCGCAGGGTGCGTTTCACCTCCAGGAAGCTACGCCGTTGCCTTTGCACTCTCAGCGTAAAATCTGGGAAAAAGGTAATTTTGCTATTGTCAAGGGTGATCGGCGGGGCCACTCTCGCTGTATGAAGTATTATGTCCCTGTCTCGGAAGTTGAACACCCTTGCCAGGATGGGCCTAGGTGGTGCGCCGGGCTTGGAACTTCCGCCCGGCACTCTGTGTGCCCTTTCAATAGAGAAATATTTGGACAGACCCTTAGGTTGGAGATGTTTCAGCACCAGGTCTTCCACAAATAGGTCCGCCGCTCGCCCCTCCGCTCGTTCTGGCACTCCTAGTATTCGGATATTGTTATGGCGCATTCTACCTTTGTAGTCGTCGAGTTGACGTTCTATCATGTCTTGGTTGACTTGGAGATCCGCGACTTGGCGTTTGAGGAGGACGGTATCAGTCGTTAAGTCCTTAGTTGTGGATTCCACCTTCTTGATGCGGTCGTTCATGTTCCGCATGTCTGCCGTGATCAGGGAGACCTCGGAGGCGACGGTGTCAATCCTGCCTCCTAGAGATGTGCGCACGGTCGTTATGGCTGCTAAGATGTCTTGTAATGTGGGGTCTGGTTGGTCCCCCGTAGATTTTAGGTTAGCTTGTGCCTCCTCTTGGCCTTTTTGCCATGCATATTTGTCCAGCTTTACTTGGAGCGCGCTACGACCACTCCGGCCGCTCGCCATGATGTGCTCAGTGCGCAAGGTGCTGCCAGAGGAGAGATTGGGCCGCTTTGGCTACTCACCGCCGCCTGCTCAAGAGTCAATGCCCTGTCCGGCCTGTCGGGTTTCACCAATCGGGCCTGTGCCAAAGGAGAGCACACTCCGGGTTACACACACCCCAGAGGGGGGGGGACACTGTCTTGATGATGATGTCTCTTGTCTCCACTCTGATTCTCACCCACCGGCGATCCTGGGTTATAGTGATAGTTGCACAGCGCCCTGATGGCCGTTATTTTGTTGGAGGTGCTACTCACGGGAGCCCGAATGTGAGTCTTGTTCCGGCCGCCCCAAGCTTCGGTGGTGCTCCCTCAGGGCACGCTGCTCCCCCGGTGTCCATGGGGGCAAGGGGATCAAGAGCGCATTAATGTGCAGAGTCAAGTGTACCTGGGAGAGCGCTTCCCCATCCACGGCGAGCGACCTTTATGCCTGCCGCCCCCGCAGTTACGTCTATGGAGATCCACCGGGAGGGTCACTAACGCTCTCCGCGTCTCACACTGCAGGAGCCAGGGTCCGGGGTAAGCACATGTAATCTTCACTCCCCGGGGAGCAGCTGAGTAATGCGAGCGCCTTCACTGCGCCTCAGTGCGTGTTAGTTTCTTGGGGCACCACGCACCTGCGGTATGGCACAGATCCCACAATGGCTGCCGGCCGCGCTGGATGGTATCGGGAAAGCCTGGGGGGCGCGTTGATTCCTGGGAGTCGTGGGGGCTGGGAACCCGCCAGGACAGGTGAAGATGGCTGCTGTTGGTCCGCGGCCCCCTCGGTGAGCGCTGGCTATTGTGTCTTGCCGAGGCAGCGGTGTCTTCGCCGTCAGGCGGCCGGAGGCCTGCGGGCACGCTTGCGACTGTCTGTTGATTCCTGGTAGTCGCGGGGGCTGGGGACCCACCAGGAAAGATGAAGATGGCTTCTGGTGGTGCGCGACCCCCCCCGGTGAGCGCTGGCCAGTATATCTTATGGCAGCAGCAGTGTCTTCGCCGTCGAGCAGCCGGAGGCCTGTGGGGCACGCTTCACGACTTCTGCGACGGCGGCCCGGGTCCGGGTGAAGCACCGCCAGCACTTGCTCAATCCGGACGGCGTTCGGTGCACCAGGTCTGTACGCTGCGGGGTTAATTAGTCTCCTTTGCAGTGTGTTTCATTCGGGGCATGCTATTTTATTGCGGATTTTCTGGAGTGGTGCGACGGAGCTGAGCTACCGTGCGGCCATTTCCCTCTGCAGTTGGCCACGCCCCCCACACATGGTTATTATTGATTATAAGATATGATGGTGGTTTTGACATGAGGATTATTTATGTTTCAATGTAATGATTCTAAACAAAGCCAATAGGTCTGTTTTACTTAATGTGATGCCCCCCTATATGGGAATGTGTTATCTTGTATGGGTGGCTTCGCTACCCTGAATGCTACAATGGGGTGCTTTGTTCCCATTAAGGGAAAATTATGGACCTATTACTTGCACAGGCTTCACATTCTGCACAACTAATAACTCAATTTCCTACAATTGGTTTGATGCAAAGCATAAAAAGATCAAGGAGAAGCTGATGATTGCACAGATGAAGCAGTTTCAGAGTAATGGCAAGAACCAGATGATGGGTTGTGATTTAGGTTTTGTGCCCTCTGACAATTCTGGAATGAATGGGACGAGTACGAGTTCGATGCAGGATGTGAGAAGGGGAAATGAGATTGTTCAAATGCAAGGTTGTGAAAGAGGAGTTGTGAATAATTCTGGAGTGAATGCAAAGTTGATTTGCTAAAGAAGAGCTCTGCTTGTCATTCTGTGGTAAAATCGTCTCCTGGAAGCAGGAGTGTTGCCAAAATCCAGATCACTTCCAAAATGATTTTGTTCCCCAGATGTAGCAGTATACAAATCAGGTGCAGACAGTTAGTAGCCCCAGTCCAACAAGCTTCTGTGCAAAATGTGCAAAATCCTAGGACGTTCTGTGAAAAGTTGGCCTGGTATATGCTGTTCACTAATTAAAGTGGACACCTTGCACCAGAACAATTCGACTCTTATGGTAGATAGGTTTAATACAACCTTTATAGAAAGCTATCCTAGTGGTAGCTGTGGAGAGCAGCCTTCAGGCTAAGCCTTGAAGGAATGTAAAGCAGCTTGTTTTACCACACAATCTCTTGAATCACCAAATGAAAAGACACCACACAGGTATATATATCAAATATATATGTATTTATTAATAAACACTCTCTACTAATCTCTTTATGAGATTAGAAGTCAGGAACATATGTACAAGTCAAATATTATCACAATAAGTTTAGCACAATCGAATATCACAATCTTAGTGTGCTAGACCTAGGTCTAGGGCATCTAGAATCGAGGGACCCCCAAGAACCACCCCAGGTAGTTGTAGGAGACCCACAGGGGACGGACGCGGTGACCTGGCACCGGTGCGAGTCCTGTGCGAGTCTATGCACTCAGACGCGATTGAGATTTCAATGTTAAAGGTCCCTTGCGTGTTCGAGGCGAACACACCGATCGGTCCTTGTACGAGTCGAAGGACGCGGTCACAGATAGAGATGCAAGGGAGATGGACGCGCTGTGTCTAACACAGACACGAACCTTGTGCGAGTCAGTGCAATGGAGATCTCAGAGTTACAGGCCCTTTGTGTGTTCGAGGCGAACACCGATCGGACTCAGTACGAGTCGAAGGATACAGTTTTAGATAGTGTTACAAAGGAGATGGACGCGGTGTGTCTAACACAGACGCGAACCCTGTACGAGTCAGCGCAATTGTCGCACTTAGAAAGTTAGAGTTTTAGGACACTTCTAGGGAAGCTACAAGCAAGTCACTTACAGGGTAAGTAGTTCTAGGGCCCACACCCACAGGAGCACCGTAGTGCTGAAGTTACCTCACCCAGGGGAGCCGGGTGCATAGGTGTTCTTTGGTGTCGGGTCGCGGCGTCGTTTTCAATGGGAGCCAGTGAAGACTTGCTGCTTGCGGCGACAGGAGAAGTGTCCGGAGGAATCCAAGCCTGGATTCGGAAGATGGAAGACCTGAAAGCAGAGGGGACAGTGTTCAAAGTCACTTGGCAGTGACTCGGGGCAAGGAAGATGGATGCCCACCGTCGTCGCAAGATTCAGGTCGTTCGTGGTTGCCTTGACTCTTCAGCCACGAGGTCCATGAGGCGTTGACGTCGACCTGGAGCTGGATTCGGCGTGTCCCACAATGTTTGCAGCTTACTGTGGAGTCGGCGACTCGATTGGAGCCAACAAGCCTTGGTAACAGCAAGTCTCGGGGAAAGTGTGAAGAGGCAATGGCGCAGACCAGCAAGGTCTGGGGGACTCACCCAGCAAGGGTAAGTCAGGGCAGGCCTGGAGCAACCAGGGGAGCCCTTTGGTTTCTTTAGAAAGTCTTCTGGGGACCCACAAGCCGGCTGGCAAGGGATCGCGAAGACCCCTCGGGAGGATTCACTCACAGGGGCCCACGGTCACTCGGGACGTGGTAGGCCTCTGATCTTAGGAGGGATTCCTGCTGGAGGCTGGGACCACACGTGGTCCAAAGCACAAGTTCGTGGAATGTTGTGAAGGGGTTGCACTCGACAATAGTGCACGGTACCCAGGGGTCGCGGTTCCTCATTACTCTTGGGGTCCACTGGCCTCAGCTTCACTGGGGACTCACGATGGCCTATGAGAAGTCAAGAACACCACTTCTTGGACTGCAGGGACTTCGGACTCCGGCGGGAGCGGCGTAGTTTGCGACCGTCGTTTGTAGTTTTTGGTGCCCGCCAAGCAGGGGAGTCACTCCTTGACTCCAAGGGAGATTCTTCAGTCTTCCAAAGGTAGTGGAACGTGGAAGGTCCGGGATTCTTCTTGTAGAGCGTCGTCCAGGGAAATCTAGGGTGCTATGCACAGGTTCCCCCTCTTATACTAAAAGAAAGGGAGGGACTAGCTCTATGACCCTACCTATGGGAGGGTCAGGGTAGTGGGTGGCTACACCCACTTCCCTTTGTCCAGTTTCGTGCCAGAGCAGGGACAGGTAGCCCCTGAGCCGGTTTGAACTGGCATATGCACAGAGGAGCCTTCTGCTCCCCCAGTGCATGACTTCAAAGCACTCTAAGAGTGCACCCACCCAGCCCCAATACACTAAACCCTGTCTGGGAGGTGGTCACACCCCCTTGGGACAGGATATCTATTGCTGGGCTTCCTCCACTGCGAGTGTTGGTCATCAGCAGGAGGGCAGCCCAGTGTCTGTTACTGGTGGCATCCATTTTGTGATGCCAGGGCTCTGCAGGATTCTACTGCGTTTCCACAGTAGGTACATGTCTATCCCTCTAGAAGGGTGGAATGCTACCCCCGCCGCCAGGACTGACGAGGGGGTAGTATTCCAAGATGTTTGACACCAAACACGACATGTTTCGATGCAGCTATTCCAAAGTTAGCATTTTACTGCGAGGATATAATGCACTTAAAAGTATATGGTTTAACCGCATCCACAAACAGCACCAGAGAATGGACTCTGAGAGCTGCAGAGGGGCCCTGCACAGGCAGAGGCACCCCCTCACATAGAAGCCAAGCACCCTGCCCTCAGGATTGATAGGGCCTGCCTTAGGGGTGACTGATAGGGTTATATGTGTGTGTAGGAGAGATATAGGTAACCTATATCTCAGTGAGGGGTGCTAGCACTTCCTTACTCAGGCTGCAGTAGCAGGCCTGTGGTGTCAGATTTAGTCTGCTTCCCAGGGGTGGCATAATACATGCTGCAGCCCCTGGTAGGCCTGTGAAGTACCTATGCCCTTGATACCTAAGGTACCATATACTAGGGACTCATAAGGTGCCACAGTATCCAATTACTAGTGCACCTAGAGTGCACTCCAAATCGTTTAGAGAGAACAGAGAGGCTGGGGCCCTGATTAGCAGGGTCCCAGCCTGACTATAGCCAGAAACCAGTGTAAACATCAGAAAAAAAGTGGGGGCAACATAAGAGGCAGATCCTACTCTCCTACACAACCCCCCCAAACGCAGGGACACTAAACTAACCTTGACCAGTTGAGTCTTCGTGTTCAAAGTGGAAATACCTTGAAAGTCCATCTGCATTGGCATGTTGGGTCCCAGGTCTATGTTCCACTGTATAGTCCATCCCCTGTAGGGAAATGGACCACCTCAAAAGTTTTGGGTTTTCTCCTTTCATTTGTTTAAGCCATAGGAGGGGCTTGTGGTCGGTCTGAACTATGAAGTGAGTACCAAACAAGTATGGCCTCAGCTTCTTCAGGGCCCATACCACAGCAAAGGCCTCCCTTTCTATAGCTGACCAACGTTTCTCTCTAGGGGTCATCCTTCTGCTAATAAAAGCTACTGGCTGGTCTTGACCTTCATCATTCAGTTGAGACAGTACAGCTCCCACACCCAGCTCAGAAGCATCTGTTTGGACAATGAACTTTTTGGTGTAGTCTGGACTCTGTAAGATGGGGGCAGTGCACATGGCCTGCTTTAGGTCTTCAAATGCCTTCTGACAGCTAGCTGTCCACTGAACCTTTTTTGGCATTTTCTTTGACGTCAGATCATTCAAGGGGGTCACTATAGATCCATATCCCTTGACAAACCTCCTATAGTACCCAGACAGGCCTAAGAAGGCTCTCACCTGTGTCTGGGTGGTTGGAGCAACCCATTCCATTATGGTTTGGATTTTGCTCTGTAAAGGCTGAACCTGGCCTCCACCTACAAGGTGGCCCAGGTACACAACCTGACTCTGCCCTATCTGGCACTTAGTGGCCTTGATAGTGAGGCCTGCTTTCTGCAGAGCCTCAAAAACATTCCTGAGGTGGACCAGGTGATCCTGCCAGGAGGAACTAAAGACAGCAATATCATCTAGATAAGCTGAGCAATAAGTTTCCATCCCTGTCAGAACTTTATTCACCAACCTCTGAAAAGTGGCAGGTGCATTTTTCAATCCAAAGGGCATCACCACGAAGTGGTAGTGCCCACCAGGGGTCGAAAATGCTGTTTTGGCTTTTGCATCATCAGCTAACCTGATCTGCCAGTAGCCAGCTGTCAGGTCAAACGTGCTTAGATACTTGGCTGAGGCCAAAGTATCAATCAGCTCATCTGCCCTTGGTATGGGATAGGCATCAGTCCTAGTGACTGCATTGAGGCCTCTGTAGTCTACACAAAACCTCATTTCTTTCTTACCACCCTGGGTATGAGGCTTGGGTACCAGGACTACTGGGCTAGCCCAAGGGCTATCTGAAGGCTCAATTACACCTAGCTCCAACATCTTCTGGACTTCAGTCCTGATACAGTCCCTGACATGGTCAGGTTGCCTGTAGATTTTATTCTTGACAGGCAGACTGTCTCCAGTGTCCACCTCGTGGGTGCACCAGGAAGTCTGACTAGGGGTCAGGCTAAACATATGTCTATACTGTTGCAGAACTGATGGTCAGTGAGGCTGCTTGCCAAAGCAACACCATCTACTGACCCATCATCAGGGTTCTGAGAGAGCAGGTCAGGGAGAGGGTCACTCTCCTCCTCCTGGTCCTCATCAGTTGCCATGAGCAAGCCCATGTCAGCCCTGTCAACATATGGCTTTAATCTGTTGACGTGGAGCACCCTCAGGGGGCTCCTGGGAGTTCCAAGATTCACCAGGTAGGTGACTTCTCCCTTTTGTTCAACTATTGTATGGGGGCCACTCCACTTGTCCTGGAGGGCTGCTGGGGCCACAGGCTCCAACACCCACACTTTCTGTCCTGGCTGGTATACAGTCAGTACAGCCTTTGGTCATGCCAAGCTTTTTGTAATTCTTGGCTGGCCTCCAGGTTTTGGTTGCCTTTTTCATGTACTCTGCCATCCGGGAGCGGAGACCAAGTACATAGTCCATCACATCTTGTTTGGGGGGCTTGAGAGGAAACTCCCAGCCCTCTTTTACCAAACACAGTGGACCTCTCACAGGATGCCCAAACAGAAGCTCAAATGGGCTGTAACCAACCCCCTTCTGTGGAACCTCTCTGTATGCAAACAACAGGCAAGGAAGAAGAAGGTCCCATTTCCGCCTAAGCTTCTCTGGGAGACCTTTAATCATTCCTTTCAAGGTTTTGTCGAAGCGTTCAACTAAACCATTGCATTGTGGGTGATAGGGGGTGGTGAACTTGTAAGTTACACCACACTCCTTCCACATTGCTTTTAGATATCCTGACATGAAGTTGGTACCTCTGTCAGAAATGGCCTCCTTTTGGAAACCCACTCTGGAGAAGACTCCAATGAGGGCTCTTGCCACCACAGGGGCTGTGGTGGTCCTCAGGGGAATTGCTTCTGGGTACCTGGTAGCATGATCCACTACCACCAGGATAAACCTGTGCCCAGATGCAGTTTGAGGGTCAAGGGGACCAACAATGTCAATCCCTACCCTTTCAAAGGGTACCCCCACCACCGGTAGTGGTATCAGGGGGGCCTTTGTTGTGCCACCTGCCTTACCACTGGCTTGGCATGTGACACAGGAGCGACAAAACTCCTTTGTGTCCTCTGAGATATGTGGCCAATGAAAATGTGGAACAAGCCTGTCCCAGGTCTTGTTTTGGCCCAAGTGTCCTGCTAAAGGGATGTCATGTGCTAGGGTCAAGAGGAACCCCCTAAACTTCTGAGGTATTACCATCCTCCTGGTGGCTCCAGGGGCTGGGTCTCTACTCTCAGAATATAGGAGTCCCTCATCCCAATAAACTTTATGGGACCCACTAGCACTCCCAGCAGCCTCAGCAGCAGCCTGCTGTCTAAGGGGTTCAAGAGAGGGGCAGCACTGTTGCTCCTTACTCAGATCTTCCCTAGAAGGTCCCCCTGCCCCCAAGAACTCAACCTGATCAGGCTCAAGTCCCTCTGGGGCAGTTCCTTCTTCAGGATCTGCTTCACCTCCCTCTGGGGGTGAATCTGTGATCTGAGACAGAGGGGAAGGCACTGCCTTTACCCTACTGCTCCTCCTCTTGGGAAGCATCTGGTCCATTGTTCCAGGATCCAGAGCTGGTTCAGTGTCATGCATTCTTGCTTGTGACCTGGTCACAGCAAATACCTCTGCAGGGATGCCCAACATCTCAGCAGGAGTCCATAACTCTACTTCAGACCAGGCTGAAGACTCTAGATCATTGCCCAATAGACATTCGACAGGGAGGTCTGCACTGACTACAACCTTCTTGAGGCCAGTTACCCCTCCCCAGGAGAAATTCACAACTGCCAGACTATGGTTGGTCTTGACGTTGCTTGCATTGGTCACCTGGTACATTTCGCCCAGGATGATCTGTCCAGGGTCCACAAGGTCCTCTGCCACCATGGTGACACTAGCACCTGTGTCCCTAAATGCCAAAGCCTGTTTGCCATTTATCACAGGCTGCTGTTTGTATTTGCCCAGATTACTGGGACTCACTAGGAAGGACATATTAAGGTCTCCCTCACAAATCAGCATTGCCTGAGTGGGCACTCTGACTAGGTCAGAGTCCACTTCAGAACCCAGGGTCAACCCTACTACACCCTTATTCTGAGTACCACCTCCACCAGTAGCTGAACTAGGGGGAACAGTTGCCTTAGGGGCAGGAGTGGTGGTGGTTTGGTCTTTGGACTTGTTACAGTCAGAAGTCCAGTGCCCTTTCTGTTTACAGAATTTGCACCAGGGCTTCTTTTGGCCTTTTCCCTTGTTGGATTGTGACTCCCCACCAGATGCAGATTTTTGGGGCCCTTGTGAAGACTTCTGGTCTTTTGACTTATCCCCACCTTTCTCAGAGCCCTTAGGATCTTGCTTCTTGGTGTCACCCCCTTGGTTCTGGGGTTTCTGCCTCACCCTGGTCCTGACCCATTTGTCTGCCTTCTTTCCCAATTCTTGGGGAGAGGTCAGATCCGAGTCCACCAGGTACTGATGCAACAACTGGTTCTGGCAATTATTAAGGATCTGTTCTCTCATCATCAGATTATACAATCCCTTGAAATCAGTAACCCTACTGCCAACCAGCCAACCCTCCAGAGCTTTGGTTGCACAATCAACAAAGTCAGTCCAGTCCTGAGTCTGTGCCTTTTGGGTGTGTACTGCTCAGTGGTTAAGCCAAACCCATCTATCAGTGCACTCTTCAGGACTTCATAATCATCAGCATCCTCTTCTCTAACAGTGAGGAGCTTGTCTCTACCTTTATCTGAAAAGGAGAGCCACAAGATTGCTGCCCACTGCTTTTGGGGGACCTGCTGTACTCTACAGGCCCTCTCCATAGCAGTTATCCACTTGTGGATATCATCCCCACTCTGGTAGGGAGGAACAACCTTGCTCAGGTTCCTATGGTCTGGAATAGATTCTCTGCCTCTAGGGACACTGTTGCTGCCACCAAGGGGTTCTAACCCCTCTCTTCTAGAAGCTCTCTGGATCTCCAGGGCTTCTCTATCCAGTGCCAACTGCTTGGTTCTGAGGGCAACTCTTGCTTCCTCATACTGCAGCAGTTTGCACATTCTTTCAGAGGAGGTCTCTCTTATGGGAAAGTATGAGTTCCTCTGGTGGACAAATTCTCTGCCAGAGTGATAAGAGTGCTCAGATTCCCTGGAAGGG
Organism: Calotriton arnoldi; assembly: GCA_963921515.1. Taxonomy (NCBI): domain Eukaryota; kingdom Metazoa; phylum Chordata; class Amphibia; order Caudata; family Salamandridae; genus Calotriton; species Calotriton arnoldi. The sequence continues at coordinate 11,294 of CAWUFW010022553.1, read as the reverse complement.
GACCTATGCCTCTCCACTCTGTCAGCTCTCTTAGGGAGAATTCCTCTGTCCTTTTCAGGCCCCTTGAGGCCTGGCCCTTCAATCACAGAGTCCTGGTCATTCTGATTTTCATCATCTGACCCAGATACTGTAATTGACCCACCCACTGATTCAGACCCATTAGCTCCTAGAGCCAATCTAAGATCATCTGCTGTCAGCAGATCTATCAGGTGTAGGGTTGAGGGACTCTGTCCTAGCCTCAGGTGTCTTTCAACACACATGGCTCTCAAGTCAGAGAAAGCCATGTCCTTATACTGAGGCTGAGTGGATCCACTGGTTCCACCCTTTAAGGACATTCTAGTGTTGTGCAGTGTTGTACTACCTACACTAGTTTGTGGCCTACTGATACTAGCTTGAGCTGTAGAAAGGGTGTGCTATCCCTTGGCACACAGCTCTAAGTTCAGTAGAACTTATTGATACTAAGCTTGACTTTATATGTACCTTAAGTACCTATAGTGGTTTTCAGTTAGTAATTCAAATAGAGATTTTCTGGTAAAACAATAGCAAGCTGGAATCCCACACGCTGCCCACCAATGTGAGAAGTTGGCCTGGTATATGCTGTTCACTAATTAAAGTGGACACCTTGCACCAGAACAATTCGACTCTTATGGTAGATAGGTTTAAGACAACCTTTATAGAAAGCTATCCTAGTGGTAGCTGTGGAGAGCAGCCTTCAGGCTAAGTCTTGAAGGAATGTAAAGCAGCTTGTTTTACCGCACACAATCTCTTGAATCACCAAATGAAAAGACACCACACAGGTATATATATCAAATATATATGTATTTATTAATAAACACTCTCTACTAATCTCTTTATGAGATTAGAAGTCAGGAACATATGTACAAGTCAAATATTATCACAATAAGTTTAGCACAATCAAATATCACAATCTTAGTTTGCTAGACCTAGGTCTAGGGCATCTAGAATCGAGGGACCCCCAAGAACCACCCCAGGTAGTTGTAGGAGACCCACAGGGGACGGACGCGGTGACCTGGCACCGGTGCGAGTCCTGTGCGAGTCTATGCACTCAGACGCGATTGAGATTTCAATGTTAAAGGTCCCTTGCGTGTTCGAGGCGAACACACCGATCGGTCCTTGTACGAGTCGAAGGACGCGATCACAGATAGAGATGCAAGGGAGATGGACGCGCTGTGTCTAACACAGACGCGAACCTTGTGCGAGTCAGTGCAATGGAGATCTCAGAGTTACAGGCCCTTGTGTGTTCGAGGCGAACACCGATCGGACTCAGTACGAGTCGAAGGATACAGTTTTAGATAGTGTTACAAAGGAGATGAACGCGGTGTGTCTAACACAGACGCGAACCCTGTACGAGTCAGCGCAATTGTCGCACTTAGAAAGTTAGAGTTTTAGGACACTTCTAGGGAAGCTACAAGCAAGTCACTTACAGGGTAAGTAGTTCTAGGGTCCACACCCACAGGAGCACCGTAGTGCTGAAGTTACCTCACCCAGAGGAGCCGGGTGCATAGGTGTTCTTTGGTGTCGGGTCGCTGCGTCGTTTTCAATGGGAGCCAGTGAAGACTTGCTGCTTGCGGCGACAGGAGAAGTGTCCGGAGGAATCCAAGCCTGGATTCGGAAGATGGTAGACCTGAAAGCAGAGGGGACAGTGTTCAAAGTCACTTGGCAGTGACTCGGGGCAAGGAAGATGGATGCCCACCGTCGTCGCAAGATTCAGGTCGTTCGCGGTTGCCTTGACTCTTCAGCCACGAGGTCCAGGAGGCGTTGACGACGACCAGGAGCTGGATTCGGCGTGTCCCACGATGTCTGCAGCTTACTGCGGAGTCGGCGACTCGATTGGAGCCAACAAGCCTTGGTAACAGCAAGTCTCGGGGAAAGTGTGAAGAGGCAATGGCGCAGACCAGCAAGGTCTGGGGGACTCACTCAGCAAGGGTAAGTCAGGGCAGGCCTGGAGCAACCAGGGGAGCCCTTTTGTTTCTTTAGAAAGTCTTCTGGGGACCCACAAGCCGGCTGGCAAGGGATCGCGAAGACGCCTCAGGAGGATTCACTCACAGGGGCCCACGGTCACTCGGGACATGGTAGGCCTCTGATCTTAGGAGGGATTCCTGCTGGAGGCTGGGACCACACGTGGTCCAAAGCACAAGTTCGTGGAACGTTGTGAAGGGGTTGCACTCGACAATAGTGCACGGTACCCAGGGGTCGCGGTTCCTCGCTACTCTTGGGGTCCACTGGCCTCAGCTTCGCTGGGGACTCACGATGGCCTTTGAGAAGTCAGGAAATCCACTTCTTGGGCTACAGGGACTTCGAACTCCGGCGGGAGCGGCGTAGTTTGTGACCGTCGTTTGTAGTTTTTGGTGCCTGCCAAGCAGGGGAGTCACTCCTTGACTCCAAGGGAGATTCTTCAGTCTTCCAAAGGTAGTGGAACGTCGAAGGTCCGGGATTCTTCTTGTAGAGCGTCGTCCAGGGAAATCTAGGGTGCTATGCACAGGTTACCCCTCTTATACTAAAAGAAAGGGAGGGACTAGCTCTATGACCCTACCTATGGAAGGGTCAGGGGAGTGGGTGGCTACACCCACTTCCCTTTGTCCAGTTTCGCGCCAGAGCAGGGACAGGTAGCCCCTGAGCCGGTTTGAACTGGCATATGCACAGAGGAGCCTTCTGCTCCCCAGTGCATGACTTCAAAGCGCTCTAAGAGTGCACCCACCCAGCCCCAATACACTAAACCCTGTCTGGGAGGTGGTCACACCCCCTTGGGACAGGATATCTATTGTTGGGCTTCCTCCACTGCGAGTGTTGGTCATCAGCAGGAGGGCAGCCCAGTGTCTGTGACTGGTGGCATCCATTTTGTGATGCCAGGGCTCTGCAGGATTCTACCGCGTTTCCACAGTAGGTACATGTCTATCCCTCTAGAAGGGTGGAATGCTACCCCCGCCGCCAGGACTGGCGGGGGGTAGTATTCCAAGATGTTTGACACCAAACACGACATGTTTCGATGCAGCCATTCCAAAGTTAGCATTTTACCGCGAGGATATAATGCACTTAAAAGTATATGGTTTAACCGCATCCACAAACAGCACCAGAGAATGGACTCTGAGAGCTGCAGAGGGGCCCTGCTCAGGCAGACGCACCCCCTCACATAGAAGCCAAGCACCCTGCCCTCAGGATTGATAGGGCCTGCCTTAGGGGTGACTGATAGGGTTATATGTGTGTGTAGGAGAGATATAGGTAACCTATATCTCAGTGAGGGATGCTAGCACTTCCTCACTCAGGCTGCAGTAGCAGGCCTGTGGTGTCAGATTTAGTCTGCTTCCCAGGGTGGCATAATACATGCTGCAGCCCCTGGTAGGCCTGTGAAGTACCTATGCCCTTGATACCTAAGGTACCATATACTAGGGACTCATAAGGTGCCACAGTATCCAATCACTAGTGCACCTAGAGTGCACTCCAAATCGTTTAGAGAGAACAGAGAGGCTGGGGCCCTGATTAGCAGGGTCCCAGCCTGACTATAGCCAGAAACCAGTGTAAACATCAGAAAAAAAGTGGGGGCAACATAAGAGGCAGATCCTACTCTCCTACACGTTCCATATCAATATGCCCATACATCCAGTGTTGCAGCAAAATATGAGAAACAAAATGCCTTACAGTTCAGGGTACCAGCAGAATCCTTTGATCCTGAATAATGATTGCTCTTAGTTTTCCCAAGAGTGTAATTTCCAATGACGGGGCCTGGGGGGGAGAAGAATTGCTTCATTGAGCTGTCCTGAAGGTATACCAAAGTAGCCCTAATGTAGATGGTGAGGTGAATGGCCACCCCGTGTCTTTCTTGATAGATACGGGAGCTACCCGCTTTACAGTTCGTTCTATGGAGATTCTAAACCTACTAATCTCTGTAAGATTATTCGTAGGCATTAGCAATAAACAGATTGTTATCCAAATTACAACAGATGTCCCTTGTTAGACCTGTCAGCCTAAGAGTGGTCTTCCTCCTCTTTTGTTGCTTATCTCGTTTTTGCTGGTCTTAGGACCCTGGGCACTTTACCAGTGCTAAAATCACTTAACTTAACCCACTTAAGTAGCCCTTTAAACATGCCTCAGGCCTGCCATTGCAGCTTGTGTGTACCATGAAAATAAACACCCAGCTGACACATTGGAAGGAGGTGGGTCTCTTATCTGACACAGAATACAGGTTTATTTCCATCAGTAACCCTAGATACCCGTGCATATATCTTCTTCCTAAGATACATAAGAAGATGCCTTTCCCACCAGGAAGACCAATTATTTCGGGAATTGGCTCTATGACTGAGGCCCTTGCTAAGTTTGTGGATACCTTTTTGCAGCCGTTAGTGACTAACTTACCCTCATACATCAGGGATAGTACAGACTTACTTAACAAACTTGTAGACTTAGAATGGGAGGAAACCATGTGGTTTGCTACACTGGATGTAGAATCCTTGTATACTTGCATTAAACGAGACCTTGGGGAGTGAGCTATGGATTTCTATCTTTCCACCAGACATGCCAGTCTATATGACCACAACCAGATGTTGCTAGAGATGATAGATCTCATCTTGGACAATAATTTTTTATATTTAACACCATGTGGTACAAACAAGAGCAGGGGACCGCCATGGGATCTAAATTTGCGCCGTCGTACGCTAACCTCTTTATGGGGTGGGTGGAGCGCACCCATGTATGGTCCAGAGCGGCCTCAGAATGGACAAAACATATCCAATTCTGGGGCCGCTACATTGATGATGTTATCATTATCTGGACAGGTACTGGTCAAGAATTGAAAGAATACTTTAATTTTCTTAATGATAACATTCTCAATGTTTCCTTTACCCTTGAAATGTCTCAAACCAGGATACATTTTCTGGACTTGGAATTGTATGTCCTGGGTAATACCATTCAGAGCACACTTCATAGGAAGGAAACAGCTGTCAATAGTATCCTACACTATACCAGCTCACATCCCCCGTCCACAAAGAAGGCCATCCCTTTTGGTGAGTTGCTGCGAATTCGCAGAAATTGTAGCGAGGAGGCCAATTTTGACTTACATTCTAGTCTGGCCATAGACAGACTTAAAAGAAGAGGCTATGATTCACATACACTTACCGTTGCTGGCAACAGAGTTAAGACCATTAAAAGAGAAGACATTTTAAAAAACAGGAATAGGAAACGAGAGCAGGAAGCCCAGAGACTCTCCTTTATCACTACCTATTCTACACTAAATCATGAAGTATTCAAACACTGGGCATTGCTTAAAGGGGTACCTGGTGTTAACAACATGATTACTGAGAGACCTTCCATGACCTTTAAAAGAAGCAAGACTATGAGGAATGTCCTGTGCCCTAGCTACACTTCACCGAAAGCACCACAACAACGTAGCTGGCTAACAAAACCCAAGGGTTTTTACACATGTAGTACCTGTAACATCTGCCAACTAGGTTGCAATAGGTTGACGACTTTCAGTTACAACACTAACACTCAACATGAGATTCGACAATTTATTAATTGTTTGACCAGCTTTGTTGTTTATGTTATTATTTGTGGTTGTGGGAAGATCTATGTTGGTAGCACAACCAGACAACTCAAAGTTCGCATTCAGGAACATCGTAGAGCGGCACGTAATGGGGACACATCGTATGCCATTGCTTCACATGAATGTAAAACGGGTGTGGATAGAGCCTGTTTCCGCTTTCATGGCATAGACATTGTCTTGAATAACCAACGTGGCGGGGACAGGGCACTTATACTGAGACAACTTGAATCCAAATGGATTTGTACGCTACGTTCTTCAACCCTGGGCCTTAACACAGATAGGGAGATGCATTACTTTCTCTAAACATTTTGCCAAACCTGCCTGTAGTTTAGATGTGTGTCGCACGGTTCGTGGGACACTTGTACATGAAATTATTTCCGATGTTTTACTCCTTTCCAAATCTAACAGACATGTCGTATGTGCTTGCCAATCCTACCTCTTCTGTCTGACTAACTCAATTACGTGTGGTTCTGTGTTGCCTTAACTTCAAAACCATACAATTTTACATGTGGTTATATGCTGCTTAAACTTCATGGTTGACTTCTTTTAGCGTCAATGGTTTATTAGTCTGACTTTCTGTCTTACTATTTGTGTGTTTCTATGTCCCTACTACTGTTCCTACTAAACTGACCAAAGATGCTTGGTATCATCTGCAAACCTGAGTGCTGAAAATACTGTTAAATCTGTATATGGTTCTGGAATTATTGGTGGCACTGTAACCCTATTGACACATATGTCTGTATCTGGGAACTGCTTTTTGAATTCCATTTACAGTCAAATCAGACGCATGGTATATCCTAATATGCTGTTCTTTTTCTGTCCTTTCTTTGTCTCCTGGATTAACAAGAAAACTTATCATATTATTCATGTGATTTCCAAACTTGCTGAGTATTGTCTTTGTTTTTCGTTTTTTTTCATTATTTTTGTGTGCCCTTGTGCTATTGTCCTTTTCTTTCACAACTCGCTTAGGAAATTTCAAAGTAGTAAAGGGTCACATTAGCTGTCTGTTTTTCTTCTTAAATACAGTATTATAATTTAAAAAAATAAATCATTTTTCACTTCACCGGGTGTTGGCTCTTTTCACCACTTTTTCATTGTATGGGTAACATATGTTACGTGTTGCCATGGCTACCCCTGTTGATGTCCTTAGCACTTTAACCGAGTTCATTTTTACGGATGCACAGTCTCCTTGAACTTCTATTGAACTCTCTCTCATCCGGAAGTAATTCGTGCTGATTTTTGACGCGCGTAGTTATATTCCGGAAATGAGTATTTACTCAGTTATCTTGTGCAGTCTAGTCTCTAATTTACCGGAAATAGACTGACGCTACTTAAGGGCACATTTAAGCGCAGGGTAGAGTCTACCAGACACGCTGGTTACAAGACGCGTTCCGGACACGGCATTGACTCATCTCTCGAACATTATTTTTACACGGTAAGATCAACCCACTCTTCCGTATGTGATTTATTGCACGCCGCAATTACTTGTAAGGAGACGTTTGTAGTTTTTAATTAATTTTAAAATGGACACACAGTGTACCTGTGTGCTCTTTTGCACCACGCGCACTGTGTATCCTTAGTGTGTTTTTATTACGTTGTTCAGCTTTGGCGTTGTCTCCATTGCAGATTTGTACACCTTGTGCTTTTCATTATGGACGCCTTATGCGCGTCGTATAATTTTACCCTAAACGGTGGTCATTTCCGCTATAGATTAGGCTTTATACTCTAATAAAATTCTATGCTCTACTTCCAGTCACATATTAAATGTATTTCTAATGTTCTTGCGCTTCCAGCGCACCATACATGACTATCTTTAACTGTGGGCAATTTAGCCCTGCTTCTGACTACCGTTTCCTTTTTTAAATTCACACGTGGTTTTTTCTTAAGTGTGACATCACTTTATTTTAAGTATTCCATCAGTGGATCCTTAAATGTTCTCCCGTACTTGAACTTTTGTTAACATCACCTATATATTGGTTTTACTTTGCGGTGTGTAAAACTACTAGCGTTGATAATCGTCCTTGCGCTCATTGCTCTACTTCTTTGTCCATAGGTACCTTGTTTAAAAACAGAACTGTTCTCTACCACGAGAATTCTTCAATACAACGTAGGTATGTCGCATGCACACTCCTGCTTTAATTGTGCGTCCGTTACATCGTTAAAAATGTTTCCATGCGCAACGGGACGTTTTTCTTTATATTTTTTAATCTGTTTTTTCAGAACGGATTTATTTTTCGTTCTTGATCCAGTTACTGAGGATTGCCCTATATTTCTACCTTAATGGTAAGCCAGCTACCCTTGTATTGCAATAGTGTCTCTCTGAGCACGGGTACTCGTTTTTCTTTTAGCTCTAATTGTGAATTACTACGTTTACCATCTCGTAGGACTCTGTTGGGTTTTCACCACTCGCTTATATCCAAATACACCTTTTTGATGCTACGGGTGTTTTCACTCTTTCTTTTTGATGGCACGTTAGTCTATCCCCTTCACGGTTTCACCATTCTTTTATAAATTCGTCACTCATTGGTTGCGTTCTTTCCTCTCGTTTTCTTTTCTTTTTTCTTTAACTTTTGCTATTTTTCACACATTAATGTGTTTCGCGTGGTCTTTTACTAATATTCTAAATTATACCCTTATTGTATGCCGTTACAGCCCTGAAGAAGCCCATGTTTGGGAGAAACGCGTTGGCTGGTTTCATCAATTGCATATCAAGTATCTGAAAATAAAAGACCAGAAACGACTTTCTGTTGATAATCTTTTATTGATGTGCTTTTTATTGTACGAACTGTGTGTGTACATATATTGCCTCTCATTCAACTAGTTTATGCAATGTATTTAGGTATAAAAGTTGGACCTGTACTTTTAAGTTTTATATGTCCTGGTAGTGAAAAACTCTAAAATTTGTTTTTCACTACTGTGAGGTGTACCTCTCCCATTGACTAACATTGGAGTTACCTTATTACATTTAATAAGCTGTCATTTGCAAATGAGAGCAGGTTACAAGTTCATGTTTGGTGTCTTTGGAATTGTAAGGAAAAATCCTAACTTTTGGTGAAGTTGGATTTTAAATTACAATTTTGAAATTGCCACTTTTAGAAAGTACTATTACAAGATACTGGGGTATCCCAAAGATAAACCCATAGGACCTGGGTAACAAGAGGTATGTAGAACAGTGAGGTCCTACTGGTATGTGATCAATGAAAGATGCAACATTTAGTTTGTGCTGTAGGCAAGCGAAAAACAAGGACAACACAATAAATGAATCGCACTCAATGCTGAGTCAGTCAAATTATATTTTATCTATCAAAAATTCATTAGTAATAAATTAGCAAAAGAAAACATCAAATTCATTTCATAACTGTTGCTCCAAGAAGAATGAAAGGAGAGATGTTTCAAGTAGTGCTCATGTGCGCAGTGATAAGAGAGAAAAATGAAGAAGAGATTAATACTGGCATCCCAAGTAATCTTAGTTCATTAGCTATGGGAATGAGGGAATCCAATTTAGCTAAGGTCAAATAGCCTGTCTGGGGAATTTGTACAGTCTTTTATTTCTCCCTATTTAGAAATGTGTGGTGTCTGGATAGAACAACCACCCCACATAGGTTTCCGTAATCAGTCAAGGCAGGGTAGTTTAATAGTGTTGATGTTTCGACCCGGCTGTTGCAAGAGGTGAATTGGATCCTAGCATGCTGGTCTTCATCAGGACAGTAAGAAGTACGATAAATTGACGGGCAACTTACAACGCGGCAGCCGCACCGTGTGATGTGGGAGGTGTAGATTCAATGAATATCCTCCCCTCTTATTTTTTCAAGGATTGTGGTGGAATCTTTAACGCCTCAATCTTCCCATGTGTATGTTCCCTGGCGATCAATGGGCCATATGTTCGTGGGTGGTGACCAAATGGTTGATGTAGCTTCACAGGTAAGAGAATTAAAATCTATGCGGCCGCATCCAGCACAGGAAATTAATTTCTTGCGGGCCATGTCTCGTCAAGAAAATCGTTCTGACAGCTCTACCGCCACTCCGGCCTGCTGCTGTCTATTACTGGTTTATTACTACTGAATTTTTGATAGATAAAATTGAATTTGACTGTTTGACTCAGCATTGAGTGCAATTCATTTATTGTGTTGTCCTTGTTTTTCGCTCGCCTACAGCACAAACTAAATGTTGCATCTTTCATTGATCACGTACCAGTAGTCCTTCACTGTGCTACCTACTTTTAGAAAGTAGGCATTTTCCTACTTTAGCCATTTAGTGCCTGTATCCTATCTCTGATTACATGACTGGGAGACAGTTGGGCTTTGTGTATGCCTTCTAGATAGACACACACAATAGAGAGCTTAGGTGTGCCTAGGTGGGCCATCACTGGCAGGATGGGAGGGAACAGATGGACCCAGCCCTATTAACACTTTTTTAAAAACCATTTATATTAGATTTACCAATAAAACAATACAACAGTGTCTTTTTTTAATTTTTTTTTTATTTTGCAGAGTTTTATATAGCGCGAACTTGACCCGAATCGTGTATCAGAGCGCTTTACATAGCACCAGTTACGTTACATTAGGACACACATTCATTTTTGTTAGGCACGGGGAGATTAAGTGATTTGCCCAGAATCACAGGATGTTCAGCGTCATTGCCGAGACTCGAACCCAGTTGCCCAGATTTGAGGTCGGACGCCCTAGCCGTTAGGCCAACTCCTCTCATTCTCCTATCATTCTCAGTGCATTACATCGCATCCGTGACATTTATCGTAACAGATAATGAAAGCGTAATTTGCTTTCAAAGCAGATTAGACTGGCTAAAAAGGTACAGTGGATGGGGTGGCAGGACATGGGAGCAGATCCAGTTGAGGGGAATGACATGAGATGAGTACAGCAAGGGAGGCCCAGAAAAGGGGAGGGGGGGTGAAAGCAACAGTGTGGCATTTTCCATGTGAATTAAGGGTTGGGGATACCAGTCGCAGCCAGAGTAGGAGAGCTAAGCGGCTGGGGGGGGAGGTTGTCGTTTTTAATTTGCTGCAGGAATTGTGATAGTAGGGTCTCCCAGTGTGGAGGTATAGGCTGTTTTCTTAAATGTCGCAGTTCTTCGTAACGAAGGGTGTCCTGCTCTGCCATCGCCCACTTACTCAGTGCACCATACCAGGCATCCAGTGGCAGGGTTGGTGGAGAGCCCACTGTAAGGTGAGTCCGCGTTTGGCAAGAAGTGATAAGGAGGCAAAACGAATGCGCACTTTGTGTTGCTTGTGGCGCATGAAGATGCCCAGCGAGCATGCTTCCCAGGTGTGTATATCAGGCAGTTCCGTGACTTCTCTTAGGGTGTCATGGACTGTTTACCAGTTGTGTTGAAGGGCCAGACAGGACCTTGGCATATGCATTAGGTCCGCGTCTAGCGCTTCACAGCGTGGGCAGCTCACCTGCGCACTGGAGAAATGACGGTTTATTTGAGCTGGGGTGAGGTACGCCTTGTATAGAAGAATTGTATGTTCTTGAAAACAAGAGCTTTGAGAAAATTGTCTGGGGAATTTAAGGACATGTGTCCATTCCCTGTCATGCAGCACTCTCCCATAGTCATGCTCCCATTTCTGTAGAAGCGAGTCTAGGGCGACCACCAATAAGTCCTGAGTGGCTTTGAAAAGCCAAGTAATGAGATGCCAGGCATTCCCCATTGTAGGAATGTTCTGCACAACTGAGTGGGTGGCAGGTTCCGTGTCCGTGGTGCTCTAAAGGACACGGCA